>DWNE01000709.1:0-26310 GCA_018249875.1 Cecropterus toxeus | reverse complement strand
GCAGAAAGCAGAAAAGAATAAATACTTTTTGATTACCACTGTTGTTTTAATTATACCTAAATATATTGCTTTTCTTAAACAAAGATTCTCGTCATTCAAACCGAGTTATTCGGCCGAGTACGAGTATCAAAACACCCGTCGAGTACCGTGTATCAAACGATTACTCGGCCAATCTCTAGTTTGTATGTATGTCCATTTGTATGGCACGCGCTACAGCCCTAACGGCTTGACGGATCGTGACGTGTAACATATCATTAGAATCATCTCAGTTTGGAAAGTGACATAGGCTATATGCTTTTTAAAAATGGCGCCTGCAAATAGGAGGAAAAAGGGGGAGAACGAACGACTTTTTACTATCACGACAATATGGGTATCAAATGAAAGCTAGTAAATAGACCAATCTGAAAATACTTTTACTAGACTATTTTGACAAAAACTCATATAAACGTTAAATTAAATATATATCACTAGCTATGCCACTCAGTTTCAGCCGCGTTTATTAGAGAACAAAATATTAAAACAAACAAACATAGCGTGATTTTATATAGCCTAAAGCCATCCAAGATAAATTCACTATTCAACACAAAAATATTTTTTCAATTGGAACCATTAGTTCCTGAGATTAGCGCGTTCAACCAAACAAACTCTACTGCTTTATAATATTAGTACAAATTATGAGCAAAAAAATAGTTTTAAGGTATCGGGTTTTTTGTTTTAATGTTTTTAACGATGTTACTAGTTTCTTATGTAATAGCGAAACCGCGGGTACAGTTAGTATTCTATACTAGACTTCCATACCTAGGTATAAACACTAACGCCTAAGTATGATTTCAGAGCGCATGTTGGTTGAAGTATCGATTTTGTCGAAAAGCGATGGAGCTTTCTCGTGACATTGAAAACCTGAATAGGTTGTAAAAGCTTTTCAGTGTATATTTATATACGTTTCGTGCTAAAGCTCGCTTTGTACTCAGTATGCGGTACTTGGTATTCTGATCTTGAAAGCTAATTCTGAAGTTTTATGAAAGTGGTTTCCAATGAGAGTAGCAAACGAGCATGCGGTCCATCTGATTTTTAGGCCAATGCTGCCCATGGACATCAGTTACCAACCCCTTTGTCACGAGAGGGAAACCTTGAATGTTATGTAGGATTTTTACCTCACCAAAACCTGCTGGAGGCCGTCCTCAGCGCTGTGTGGAGGATTCCGGGATCTCTAATGGAACTATAATAGTTAACATATGTGCCCGCGGCTTCGCTCTCGTTAAGAAGTATTAAAATTGACAAAGTTTCAAACAGACTTTCAGCCATATTTTATCCGCTTGGGGGTAGAATTGATCAAAATCCTTTCATCGCGGAAGCCTACGTCATAACATCTACCTGCATGCTAAATTTCAACCCGATCCGTCCAGTGGTTTGGGCTGTGCGTTGATAGATCACTATGTCAGTCAGTCAGTCACCTTTGAGTTATATATATTTAGGTGTTTTACTATAACAGCATATAATAACTTATTAGGCTAAAATCTACGTAGAGGTGGTCTTAGAGTCGAACCACAAAGTTTTAAGTTTAAGTTTTTGCAATTAACTTCCAATTTCTTTTTTCTTGGAAGTAACTTTTTATCGTAACACCCAACTGTCGCGTGAAAATAGTCCATTAATGTTCAGGCGCAAAAAATCAACAATGTTTACATTTTTTGCTAAAACACGGAGACGATGACAAAAAGTTACGACTTGATAAGAAAAGTAGATGAATATAAATACGTATCGCCGAATTATATCTGATTCGAGTACTTCAATGGTAATGATTATGGGATGGTAAACCATATTAGCGGAGGCCACTGTCCAGCAGTTAATCTTAAAGGGATGTGTTTTAAAATTTATAGTAACAACTTACCTTGGTATCCAGCCGAATCCTGCCGGATATTTTCTTATTTTTCCATATAATCGCTGAATAGTTGCTTCCACTCTGAAAATCAAAAGTAAGCGCTTCAAAATTATGTTTTCATTACCTAACTGCGTCAGAAGAGGCGTGATGTTTTCGTGAGTAAGTATAACCATTGCTAAATCAATGGTTATACATACTCACGATTGGTCTATTTACTAGCTTTCGTTTGATACCCATATTGTAGTAATAATAAAAAAATGTCGCTTCCTCCCCCTTTTTCCTCTATATCCAGACGCCATTTTTAAAAATTATATAGACTATATCAGTGCAAACTGAGACGATTTTAATGATATGTCGTACGTCACAATCCATCAAGCTTGGCTGTAGCGCGTGCCAAATAAATGGGCATACAAACAAACAAACATGAATACATACGCTCGAAAAACATTAACCTTCTTCTGACGCACTCGGATAATAGTAACTATTAAATAGAGATGCTCCAAATATATTTTTTAACAAACATACACACAGAGACATAATATGTATATTTACTTGTATTACATACATATTTTGTACAAAAATGTTTGCTACTAAATACTAACTTCTACAATTTGTACCTATTACAATGACCAATAAAACACATGTGACATTGAATAAACTGCGTAGTTTACACGTATTGTCGTAAAATTTAACTGAGTACTGTGTTCTGAACAAGCTTGTAAATCTTACTAAACCTAATATTACAAGACGAAAGTTTGTGACGAAGATGTTTGTTATAGCTTGACGACCCGCGTGGCAGAACGGTCTCCATACAGGTCTGACACGCAGTGGGTCCCGGGTTCGATCCTCGGTCAGACAGACATGAGAATGATGAGTTTAGATTTGTGTTCTGGGTCTGGGTGTTTGTGTGTTCGTCTTTGTGTGTCCATGGCACTTACGACACGGGATAAAATCCTACTGTGGGGCTATGAGTGTAGAAAGTGCTTATGTTTATAGTTTCACGCAAATACTAATCGAGTTTGGATGAGGCACATAGATAGTTTATGATCTTTTTTTTACACGGAGAAAACCTCATGGACACCCTTTGGATGGAGGGAGCAAAGGAGTCGACTAAAACTCCGCGTTCCTCTGGACGTTCTTTGCCGCCTCACGAGAAGAGTTAACATTACGTTCGCGGCGCGGCAACGTTGGCCGGCTGCTGTTAACCTAAGCCACGTCCTGAGGGAGGCAGCCCCGGATCTAGGGCGAGCAATCAAGGGTATATGCCCCGGGCGGCAAGTTAAGAGAGCGGCAAATTCCAACATTGTACACGAATGCGCAACTCATCATTGATTTAACTTTGATCATTGGGACTAGTCAGTAGGAAGTGAAACTCGTGACGTATACGTTTTAAATGACCACCAATTATTGGAAATCAGATGGCTGAAAGGATAAGATGGCAAATAATTAACTCAACGCAGGGGCGGTATTTTTAATTTTTTTCCCCCTCTGAAAATAATTGAAGATACGGGGCTGGAGGGAGGAGCCCCTCTCATTGGTGTCCCCAAAAGCTAGTAAATAGACGAAACTAAAAATATATAATTAGGTATATTATAATACTTTAAGTTGACTATTTGACAAAAACTCATATAAGCGGTAAATTAAATATATATAATTATGAACAGAAATTTCGATTAGGCAGTCGGGATTTTTGGTTTAATATTTTTTAAAATGTTACTAGTTTTAAATAAATCAATGCTACGTGGGATTCGAATCCTAGACCCTCGTTTAAGAGTTTTAAGCTATTATTGCTCATTAATCGTTCCTTACCTAAAAATAAAAATAAGTACCTATAGGAACCTGTTTATCTTGAACGTGTAATGACACGCAATATTGATTTTAATATGCCTAAAGATAGCTGAAACTGAGCAAAAGCATGTCCTTTATTCGTTTTATCTTTAATCTGTTGTAAGCGCCTTTTTATTGCTGAGAATTTATCTTTGCATAAATCTACATTCCACATCATACGAGGTTGAAGATTAAATTCTTTGGAGTTGAATGTTTTCCGTAGGAAATCGAGCGGTGTCTAACCACAAAGAGTAATCTTAGACCAGGGATGAGGAACTTGTGAAAATTTTGCCAGGTGATAGAAACAGTTTTTTCTTTTTTTTTAATGAAGCACCAAACGAACATACAGTCCACCTTATTCAGGTTAGGTCCAGTGGATACCGCCGTCCATGGACTTCTGTAAGCAACTTCACATAGAACTGAGGTACCATATGACGTTGGTCACAGATGCGTTGCTACTCCCGGGGACCGAGATGGTAGCCTCATATACAAGTGAGACAACCACATCCTTCCACCTCACGCAAGAACTGCTTCACGCTAGAAATAGGTGTGGCGGTGGTACTTCCCTGGGCGAACAACGTGATTCTACCACCTGGTTATTTTGGCGTGAGGTGGAAGGGCGTTGTTGCCGGCTCACTTATATATGAGGCGACCAAATAAACCTTGGTAACCATCTGACCTCTGGAATTTTGCGATCACTGATAAGGGATTTGGGGGGGAGGGGGTAAGTACCTTTGCTGACAAAGCCCCGCTCCCAATCAACATTTCACGTTCAATTTGCTTTTTTGGACGCGACGTAATGATGATACATATTTGCGCGTTCATGTTAATCGATTTTGAAAACATACGACGTTCTTTCTGTCCTATTTTAGGATAGGTAAATATTCCTATTATTATGGACGACCTGCGTGACCGACCGGTCACCATACTTTGATAGAGGGTACCGGGGTCGATCCCAGGTCAAACAGATTTCAAATGCTGAATATTTAGATTTCTATTGTCAGAGTGTTTTTGTATTCGTCTTTGTATGTAGTATGTATGTTACAGATGGTAGAACCAATGTAGTTCGACCGGGGAACTACCACCGCTACATCTATTTCTAGCGTGAAGCAGTTCTTGCGTTTCGGTAGAAGGGTGTGCTTGCCGGCTCACTTTTATATGAAGCGATCATCTCAGTCCTCGGGAATAGCAACGCATCTGTGATAGACTTCAGATAGAACCCCTGTTCTGTATGAAGTTGCTTACAAATGTCCATGGGCGGCAGTTACCACTTACCATCAGGTCGTCTGCTTGCTCGTTTGCTACTTCATATTTATAAAAAAAAATGAAAAAGCCTAAAATAAGTATACCTCGCTTACTACATCCTAGAAATCAGATCATACTAGCGCTTAAAACGGCTGTGTTTAGACAATAGTGCAACTGAAATCGAAACATAAAGAGTTCTAACACCTTCAAAATTATTCAATATGTAAGAAATAAATCAATACTCCTAATAATAAATATGACAGGTAGTAAATAAATAGCATGAAAAGGAACAGATAGTTTTATATGAATATCATCATATCTATCTATCATTTTATCGTATAAGTATCATCCTCCTATATCAACCTATAACCATCATCATCATTTTGCCGATTTGCTTGTACCATAGGATGCAGTAGCGAACGATTATTGGAGACTTATTCATATTAATAGATTCTACTATTATTAAGTACTGCTACATCAATTTTTGCTGAGTAGTTACTGGGTTTAGCAGTGTGGCAAGTCAGATACACTATTAAAAGCTGTTCCTAAGTAGTGCCCTTCCTTATTCTACTAAGAGTCTACAGTCAGAGTCATCAGCTACAAAAGAAACTTAAACTTATCTAAAATCAACTAACATTACGAAATAAGTTAAACAATAAACAAAGAGACATCTGCGACAAAAAGGCGACTTCCCAAAAAGATGCATGGGAACAAAAAAAAGCTAAAGGTAACAATAGGAATAAATTAAGTATATTTATTCGGTAACCGTACGACTGATGCACGCGTTTACTTATATCAATACTTGCACAGGCCGTATTCACAGCAAACGATAAAAATAAAAGACATATAGTTGTAAAAGAGTAAAGGTTTACTTCCCAGAGTCCCGACCGATGCGAGTAACGCGCGTGATCTATTATTTATAAACCGCGACTACACTAGTAGCTATTCTCAATTAACTTTTTTATAAGATTTAAAGATGCTTTCTACGCTTTCTACACTCCTAGCCCCACACTAGGATTTTCTCCTGTGTCATAGACACACAAATACGAATACACAAACACCCAGACCCAGAACAGAAATCTAAACTCATCATTCAGATGCCTGCTGGCCGGGGATCGAGCCCGGGACCCACTGCGCGTTAGATCGGTATGATAACCGCTCGGCCACGCGGGTCGTCAATTTAAGTAGCAAAGTTGATGGCTAGCGTCACCGCTAAGATGCAGTACTAAGATGGTCGCTTCGTATAAAAGTGAGCCGGCAACCACAATTATTCCACTGAAACCCAAAAACCGCTTTACATTAGGAATAGGTGTGACGGTGGTACCGCCCCGTTCGAACCACCACCACCACCACGTTGTACCACCTTGCTAGTTAGTGTTCGATACAATTGTAATAAAAAGATAAACACGCCGAGTAGATATTACTTTGGGAAGTCAGTAGAAAAATATTGTAATTGTCAATTTAAAATCTCATATCCAAGAAATCTATGTTATTTCAAGCCTTTATCGCGTGACGCTTGAAATCAGCACCATATGTATATCACCATGTTTAGTAATATGTTATAACAGCCGACAAGCGACTAACCACTCCAATACCGTCTGTTACATCAATCGCAACTCTTCGAAGTGTACCTTTACGGTTTATCGAACAAATGTTTTCGTTCAGCCTCTTAAAATAAAAGCTATTCAATGTATCGTCAATACAGGTGCACACTTCCGGGCGAACGTTTGCTTAGTATTCCATTTTGGTAACATTAAAAAATAAAGCAACGCTCCTAGCTATGACAAATGTATGTAAAAAAAATAACAAAAAAACGCATAGACCATTGAGAACCTTTTTAGACGATAGCATTAATAAATAAAAAACATTCGCCTAGATACTTGATACTGTAGAGGGCTTCGGAAGGGTTGCAAGCTGATGCATTGATAAATCAGGTATTTTATTAATCTATTCTATACTAATATTATTAAGCAGTAGAGTTGAACTCAGTTGAACTCAGAAAGTACTGGTTCAAATTGCAAAATTATTTTTGTGTTGAATAGTTAAGGAAGGTTTTAGGCTATATAATATAAATAATTCAGACCAGAACACAGCCGTATATAACACTACTGTTTTTAGGTAGAAAATATCGTGGGCGTCTTTCAGAATACAAAAGGAATGATCAAATTGAAGTTTTCGCCATTTTTTAAGTCGCAAACGTCATTTGCGCCCACGTAACGAGTCTCGCTTACGGCCCTAATGGGATAATGTGATTGAATATCGATTGTAGCTCAGTACGACGTAGTCGCGTCTCGTTCTAAAAAATCGCGACCAATCCCTGTGGATTTGCTTTAAGTTGCCATACAAAGCCATCAGCGTAGAAGCTAAGGGCTGCACACAAGGGTGGCTCCCATGGGCGCACACCTCAAGGGATTGCATTTACAGATCCCATAAAAACACACATTAAGTGTGACGCTTCCATACATTGAAAGCACAACATAGTAAGTTGTACCTAATTATGAAAGTTCCTAAAATAAAACCTTATTTAATCAGAAACTTAATTTTTGTTACGGGCGTATCAACAAAATTAATCCAAGGCCTGTTTGTAGAACACGTATGTGTTATTCAAACAGAGCAAGGTAATGCAAATTATTATTTCAAAGAATATTTTACAAATAGTCCGTATGGAAAATTAATAGTGGACTCATTGCCTCTTATAGGTTAAAAAGTAATTAACATGATAAAGTTCGTATTGTACACAAAGTAAATTTGAAACATTTAGTATTTTTTATAAGATGGAAGTAGCAAACGAGCATGAAGTCCACGTATTGGTAAGTGGCCACTGCTATAAGCAACTATAAGCAACTTTATAGAGAACAGGTTCTATTGGAAGGCAATCACAGTTGCGTTGTTAAGCCGACAACCACACCCTTCCACCGAAACGCGAAAACTTCTTCACGGTAGAAATAGGTGTGGCGGTGGTACCTGCCCGGTCGAACTATTCTCATTCTACCACCTTCCAAAAAGTCTAAGCTTTTATACATTTGGCCTCTAAATGTCCACACGTAATTTTCATTTTACAGTCTCATAACATGAAATGTGTTTTCCCGCGTCCCCGCACCATACTCGGCGCCAACCCCGTCTACCCTTAGTTTCGTAAACCCCCTGTAACATATCTACTGTATAGTGCTCAACCCATTTCGGAGAGATTTGTACTTTACGCCACCGCATAATTTGTGTAAAATGATATATTTTTGTTGCGTATTCCAAAAAATATTTCGTAGTCGTATTAAGTTTTCGACTGTGGTATATTTCGGCTATGGTAGCATGTTCTTTAGAAATGCATTAATTAACCAAGAAAAAGCAACTTTATTTGAAGTTTTCAAATTGCATTATTCTCCTAAGCTTATTTAATGACACACATCAAATAAGTTCGCACGTTAACACTCATAAACTTAATAGTAATAAATAATAGAGTTTCAAATAGAAATTACTTTCAAAATGGTTGAAACGAAAATTGACGTGACTTCCAAAATATTTATTTTTGGAAAACAGGCCATAAATACACGATATAAAGGAAGAAAATTAAGCTAAAACTCAAACTAAACTGAGAGCAAAAGAAAAAAAATGCATCATATAAATCAGCAACACAACAATAAGAAAACATTTCTCCTCCATTAATAACACGTTTGAGTGTATCTGAAAAACTAGCACAGGAAGTGATAATGAACTGTGTTGCTTGCAGTCTTGCAGTCGTTAGCAAGCATAGAGAATTGATATTTTTTGCTAGTTCCAAACAAAAAAATGCATATTCATCTCGTCATATATCATTCACGTCACTTCACTTTCGCTGACGTTTATTGTCTTCGCTCACGTTAACTGCGTCTAGGCGTCGCCTACATGACATATACTTAGCCAAAACAAGGGTTTCTTTCTAGCTTTTTACCAGACTGCGTTTAAGGAGGTGAATTTCGAACGTATGTATGGTTGTATGACTGGTTTTTTTGGCACGCGCACGCTTCATTAGATCCGACACCGTTTAGAGTATGACATGGGCTATATAATTTAAAAAAATCACCAATACATAAATAGCAATATTACTTGGATAATAATTTATATTTATATCACAAAATAATTTCACAAGTAGCATAGTCACAACATAGAAGTGTTGAGACTAGCCCACTTGTGAAATTATTTTGTGTTAATCACCTATTATCATATATATATGAAATAATCCTACGAATAATATCTTTTTCTGAATTAGTGGACTAAATGGTACCTCAAGATGTGGATGATAAATATATTTCAATAATTTCAAAACATTAATTTTACATGTTTTATATTCAAACACATGAGAAAGTTCAAAAAAATATAGAAATATTTACATTAACTTGTTCAAAGCACTTCAAATTACATGAAGATTTTTTATAAAATATCCGTTCTGGTTCCGATAGTTCCGTAAACGTAGTAAGTTGTGAGTGTCTATGAGCGTCTTAGGTTAATTTATAAAACGCCTTAAAGTACACACTTAACATAAAAATAATTTATTGGTAAAACCTTCCGCATAAATATAGACAAAATAACAATAACATACAATGTTGGTAAGTTGTAGTGGCGGTATTATCGCTAAGCAGCGATCTCTTCCAGACTTTCTATGCTTGGAATGTATACAATAGAAGGTATACAATAAATATACTGAAAACACTAAAAACATCCCTCTTTTTGCGAACAGATCACGACCATGCCCTATCATGGTACTACAGTTTGAAAATAACTCGATGCGATCTCAAAATAACGGGTGTATCAATCAACTAATAGCTTTCGAAGCTTTATTTAGTCGAATGGCTTTTAAATAGAATCGAAGTTAAAGTGGATTTTTATTCGGATTTCAAAGAGAATTTAATTCGTTCGAATTTAAATAACGTTTAAATACGAATACCATGAATAGAAATCCTTATATACATTCATAGTTTAAATAGAAAAAAATATTACAAAATTAAAATTGGAACGGCGATTGTAAACTTGTAAATTAGTAAATAGCTAGCTTATTCCCGTGACTCCGCCCACTTTGTTTCTTTGTTTGTCATATGTGTTAATCCAGCTTATTATCTATCTGTCTGCCAAATTTTACCAAAATCGAACCAGTAGTTTTTCCGTAAAAGAGTAATCTCATAAACTGGCACCTTTATAATATTAGTATGATTGTAATTCAGTAATTGTAACTTGTAAGTTATATTTGTAAATTATCTTCAACATTTAATATTTTGTCATTCATACTTTGTATAACTGCAATTTAATTGCACAATGCATAGATATATAAGGTTACCCAATTAATTCTAATTTTGAGATTCATTTTAACGCTGTGATGCGTAAATACGGCACAATTCAACATTCATCAATTGTAAGTTAAAGAAATAGTTTTATTCAAAAATGGTCTGGTATGAAATGGTCTTTAACTACACTGCAGTGTTTAATATATTTTTATTATTCTAACGTCATTAAAAGGATAAAAACAAGAAGTTATTTTTTTAGCTGGGACGCCAGTAAATTTAGGGACTTCGTGTAATGTAATTCATGTAAAGCATATGCGATATAAGCTTTTTTCCCGACTACGACAAAATGTTGATTATGATTTTGACCGTTTTATACAAACACATATAAACGTGAAATGAGGTTCAATTATTCGATGATAAATATCTAACAGTTTGTAGATAAATAATAATGTTGGACAAGATGTCACACAGATGAACACAGATGAGTTCCTATTCCCGTGAACTTAAATGGTCGCGTCATATAAAAGCCGGCAATCACACCCTTCCACCGAAACGCAGAACTTACGCTAGAAACGCTGTGGCGGTGGTATCTCGGTCCACCAGCATTGGTTCTACCACCTGGAACATTATGGTGGGGAGGTACCACCGCCGTCGACCCATAATCATACTACCACCTCGCAAAACACATAACCTTGCACATTTTAGCATTTCGTCAATACAAGTTCTTGTAAATCACCTATACACACTACACATTAACCTTATGTCACAAGACACGTGTTTTGACCTATGGATCGTGTGTCACTCCATACAAAAACCGTCTTTCACAAGCGAATATTCAATGCTACTTCAAAATAACTCCTAGTCATTCACGCAGTCGAAGTAAAAATGACATGGCATTGATGAACGCCTCTTGTGCTAAGTGATAAGGTAACTGTGAGGAAATAGAAATGTTTTTAGGGTTCCGTACCAAAAGGGCAAAAACGGGACTCTATACACATACCACATACCGACATACACAGATCTATATCTGTACTAACATTATGAAGAATTAGTTTGGTTGAATGCGCTAATCTCAGAAACTACTGATTCGAATTTAATTTTTTTTTTGTGGTAAATAGAAATTCTATCATGGAAGGCTTTACGCTAACACCACTATGTTTGTTTGTTTTTATAGATTGTTCTCTAATAAATGCGGGTGTGACTGTGTGGCATAGCTAGTATGTAATAAGACTCCGCTGTCACTCTGTCTTTCACCAAACTATATCTCATGAACAGTGAACAGTTGAAATTACCATACACACGCTATACACACATGTGATGTATTTCGGTTGCTGCTACAAAATCTAATACTAAAAACAGTTTTTTTTTGTTTATTGGAAGTCGTATCTTATCGTAAAATGACCAAACATACGTCAATTAATTGATCATTGTTAACGAAAGTGCCGTATATCACAACATCAGTGCAGTAAATATCATTTAAAGAATAAAATGCATTTACGTCTCTTTATAAAAATATGTCTGGTTAAACCAGATATCAATGTGGTGAGGTATAAATTAAAAAAAAAACACCTAAACGTCTAACTAACATTTTGCGTTACGACGGCAAAATTGTATAAACAAATGACAAACATAATCGCACGAACATGTATGTCTTCGCGGAACGAACTTGACAAGATTAATGAGGTGTTTGGCATCGCATTTCCAAAATACACGCTGCAGCTTTCCTCGCAGCCACATTTTGTGCAATGTTGTCAACATTTGTGCGATGTGTGTGTGCAACTAATTAAATTGAGATACTAAGAAAGGAGTGAATCTTTTCAGTTGTGGTCGTGTTCCGATCCGGTGGTAGTGTAAGAAAAAAAAATGTAACTGACAATTTGTAAGTGTCCCTGAAGGCCTATGCAATATAAAGATATTTCATTTCATACCCTTTTACGGAAGCCCAATAAAATCGAATTCTATACAAAGGCAATAAAGGAACTACTGAGCTTTAAATCTTCGAGTAACACTAGCGCTATGGTTTCAAACGTTTAATAAGTTCGCTAGCGTCTGTTAGGCGACACTGCGTACAAATAGCGTAACCTAATCTCTCGTGAAAACATTGCTTCCATTCGAACGAAGGCCACGAAGGGAAAAGTGTTTTTCGCAGGTTTCATACCGAACGATACCGAAATAGAAATAACTTGTTTCGAATTTTCGGTCCTCGTGATTGAAGCCCGACGGAAAACAATTTGTAATTTTGGCATTTTCATCGATTCGTACCTTGTTTATTACTAGCTGTCTCACGCAGTTTCACCCGCGTTTATGAGAGAACAATCTATTAAAAACAAAACAAACATAGCGTGATGTTATTTAGGAAGGCCTTCCACGAAAAATTTGCTACTCAACACAAAAATAAATTTTCAATTCGAACCAATAGTTCCTGAGATTAGCGCGTTCAACCAAACAAACTCTACTGCTTTATAATATTAATATAGATAAGTATAGATTTTCTACGTTCTATACTATATTGATAATTGAATTTAACTTTAGATTAGGTTATAGAAGTGCGATCCATTGACGCCGTATGCCGTATTTTTATCAATCGTATAAAAGTATTAACGCACGTAATTCATAACTTGCTGAGCCACGCGGATTCACCCGCTACTATATAAAAAAAAAAAACAAACAAAGCGTGATGTAATGTAGCTTACCTAAGTAAATGAACTATTCAAAACAAAAACAATTTTTCAATTCGATCCAGTAGCTCCCGAGATTAATGCATTTAAGTAAACAAAGGAACTCTTCAACATATGTTAGTATAGATAAACAAACTTGATTGAACTTCTGCAAACTAGAAATTGACAAATTTCGATGACTGTTCAGATTGATTATATATTATAATAACGGGTGCTACTCGTTATAAGGACTACATGCTTATCAATTTACACGTCATTATCAATATTTAATAGTAAGATCAGATTTTATACGATTAAAGAGAAATAAGACAAATTTGAGAGCATTTTTAAATATAGACATACATATCTCTGGTGATAACCCTTCAAGGTCCGTTGCATATTCTGAATACCTCATGCACTCCAAAACAAATAGCGAAAAAAAACATACAGGCGCATAATTGACATGTTTATAGAGCGTTACGGATCCGATAATCGTTAACTGAGCCGCACTGACGCAATTATTTAAGGGCAATGCAAACAGCTCCCGGTGCGAGGCCGGTTGCCCGGGGGCGGGCGGCGCGTGTGTGATATTATGATGCGTGCCTTCAGTACGAGTTTATTACGTTCAGTCAAAACAATCATTGTTTTCAGAATATGTTTTCGCCCATTAATGCAAAGATTACTCAACAAACAAGCCTCATGTTCAGTCAAATGTAAGGCAAGACACTGCAGTTTTTATTGTTATGTAAATGGTTAAAAAAAAGGTTTGCCGGACCTTGTCAAGTTAGGTCGTGTTCCGATCCGGTGGTAGTGTAAGAAAAAATATTGTAACAATTTTTAAGTTCCCTCGTAGGCCCTTGCAAAATAAAGACATTTCATTTCGTTGCTCGAAAAGGTAAACGTGGGATATACACAGCGATGTATGGGCGTAAAACGTAAACGATGATTGTAATACACTCATACTAAGGGCACCGTTGTTTGTGTATGTGACGCAGACGTGATAATAAGCGTATGTTTAGTAAGACGACACTGAAAACGTAGTCTAGTCCATAGTTAGATGAATGAACGCTAGTTAACCTTTAAAACCAAATCCGAATCTGAATGAGCCACCAATTGAACGAAAGAGCAAATAGGTACAGTTACGGAAATAGCGTCATTATAAAAATCATTAAATGTTAATATTTAACCTGATTAACGGTTAAAAAAACGTAAACATTTTTAGATAACGTTCCCAACACAAAACATTTTTAAATACAGTAATAATAAAATAGAGATAAATAATTCTAAAAATTGCGGTTATTACTTTAACAGGAATTTCCTGAAGAATTTCTTTAAAAGGCTAACATGCTATATGTTAAAAACAGTTTTAAAATCCTAA
This sequence comes from Cecropterus toxeus, assembly GCA_018249875.1. Lineage (NCBI taxonomy): Eukaryota > Metazoa > Arthropoda > Insecta > Lepidoptera > Hesperiidae > Cecropterus > Cecropterus toxeus. The sequence goes on along the minus strand of DWNE01000709.1, from coordinate 12,072 downwards.
TCCTATTGTTTAAACATCAACAATACGTGAACATAAAACTAACAAAATCCTCATTGAACGCATCGTTCAATACGATTACCGTGCAATTATGCGACGCTGATGATTATTTGGTCACATATCAAACACTAGCAAGGCCGGACGAGGGACCAAAGCGTGCAATATTTATGACGTCCAATATTATCCTCGGGAACGACGGGGTGAGCTCACGCGAGCTCAGCTTATCTAGTGGAACGGAAATTGGTCCGACAGCATCGACGTCGCGTGTACTCTTATGATACCTTAAATAATTATATTACTATATATTAAGTGATAGCTTATGGTTGAAACTCCGCCTCTCAATCACGCACCACTGATTTTTCTAAAATGATGTGCGTATTAGAATTCAATTATCACTGCTTTACGGTGAAGGAAAATATCGTGAGGAGACCTGCACATCTGATAGTTCTCTAAAAAAAATAGTTCTCAAAGGTGTGTTGGCCTGCGCGGTGGACTATGACTTAAAACTCTCTCATTCTGAGAGAAGACCCGTGCCCAGCAGTGGGACAATAATGGGTTGACAATGATATATTAATACACATTACATTTACATGGTGGTAGAAAATATGTTCGTACAGGTCGCTCCCCGACCAGGTGGACCGATGACCTAAAGAAGACAGCGGGGAACCGTTGGATTCAGAAGGCACAGGACCGGTTGGAGTGGCGCCGTTTAGGGGAGGCCTATGTCCAGCAGTGGACCTCGAAAGGCTGATGGATGGATGGATGAGAAAATATGTTCGACCGGAGAAGTACCACTGCTACACATATTTCCAGCGTGAAGCGCTTCTTGCGTTCAGTGTAAGGCTGTGATTCTCACTTCCATAAAAGACGACCATCTTAGGTTGTTAAGCAATAACGTACTTGTGATTGTCTTCAGATAAAATCCATATTCTGTATAAAGTTGCTTACAGATCCATGAGCGGCAGTGACCACTTACCATCACTTGGACTGTATGCCCGTTTGTTACTTCTAGAAAAAAAATAAACATAGGTACCTATTATCCAAAAGATTCGAGCACTTACGTCCTTTAAGGAATCTTAAGAAATTGTGAGGATAAGGAATCAGCTTAAGAAGGGCTAGAATCCTTTGTGGTTCGACTCCGAAAGCATCACCTACCCACCTATTTCTGTCTAAAAACAGCAACAATGAAGAACAAGCCTGTGTTGTATCCTCTCAGAGGTTATACACTTGCACTAGACTTAAATATCCTGCAGGATAAGATAGGGGCGATGTCAGATAGGTCTTAATTGATGTTAATTGCAAATGTCAGAAGGCGAAGACTCGGTTTCTTCAATCTCGTACGATAAGTTTTCTTCTGCATACCAAAAACAGTCTGCTAAGAAATTATAGCACATTAATATGAGTAGTATATACAGCTCTTGTACAAAAACATGAAATGGAGACTCTAATACATAAATGTAGCTCTGTAACGTTGGTGCAAGACGTAAGGTTCTGAGCACACTGGCAGCGGGGTAGAGCAAATGACGCTTTTGCGATGAATAGAATCATAACTGAACAATAAGAAAATGAAATTAGGCATTCGCCGTATGACAACGCATTTCTACGCTTTGATTTTACACTGAAATTGATCATCATTGAAATTTCAAATTCATTTTCATACTGTTATGACTTTATTCGTGGCTTAAAATACTTTGTCGTGACGTACCGGCAGTGAGCACAGGCCCTATAGCGTAGGGATAAGGACAGTCTGAGTGCCCAAAAAGGTTTAATGAGATGCTTTTCGTTCATACCAACGAATTTCATCTGTAGGAACGGCGGAACGGGTCTTTTGAGGGTCTTTGAGGGGGACGGGAAAAGGAACTTTGATGAATCCAACAATTTGTAGACGAACTCAACAAAGGTTTTTTTTTATATTAGGGTGTGTGTACTACGGATAACGATTACTGATAATTAAAGTTACAATCGTAGCTGACCAAATACATAAATGTGACGTGTGTTCGATGAAGAAATAAAAAATAAAAAAATCCAATACATTGTTCACAAAAAAAAGAAAAAATTAAAAACAAAAGAAAAAGGAAAAAAAATAAAGAAAAGATGTTTCATACCCATTCAATTTGATGTCAGTAATGCCGAATGCAGAATGGGACCAAACACTGTTTCCATAGACACATCATTGTCAACATGTTACGCCGTCAAAGAAATACACTTCAGTATTACGACACATCGTTTGAAGTTTTAAAAGTGCAACATATTGTTACACCGGCACATGTAAGCGTAAACGCTAGATATCGGTGATATATTCGATAGAACAAAACTGCATAAAGCCCAAAGCGCACAACGGAACAATGCCGAAAAGCGTCAAAAAAAGGCACGACACCTGAGTGCGTTCGTGAAATGATAAAAATAACAACGGACAGGCGCGAGAGTGGGAGCGGGCAGGAAGTCCTCGGGAATTGTGTCAATGTCGGCGTATCACGGACTTGTGCGTGTCTTTTTTTAGGGTTCCGTAGCCAAATGGCAAAAATCGGAACCCTTATAGATTCGTCATGTCTGTCTGTCTATCCGTCTGTCCGTATGTCACAGCCACTTTATTCGGAAACTGTCAAGACTATAGAGTTAAAACTTGGTAGGTAAGTGTATCCTGTAAACCGCTTTCCGAAATTGGTGCAAAAATAAAAAAAATATATTAAGTTAAGGGGCTCCCCATACATGGAACTGAAACTCAATTTTTTATTTCATCTTACATAGATACACGTGTGGGGTATCTATAGAAAGGTCTTCAAAAATTATAAATAAAACTTTAAAACTAAGAGTGTGTAAAATCTGGATATAACATATGTTATAGATGTCAAGGAAAACTTTCAACGAAAATTGGTTCGATCAAGATACGGTTGACAGTTTTTGAGATATAGCACTTTTTCAAAAACCGATTACATAACTTCGTAACGCATACAAACACTATGAAAAACAAACTTATGTTACCAACATAAGTTTGTTTTCGTTGGAAGTTGAAAAACTGTTAACTTTTTTTCTTTTTATAACAGACCTATATTTTCTCTTCAAAATTTGTGAATGATAATGCAACGGAACCCTTCGCCTGCGAGTCCGACTCGCACTTGGCTGATTTATTTGTTTTTGTTTTATTCATTCTCTTTTACACATTTTACATCGTATCGTTCCACGGCAATGTCATGCGGGTGATACCAAACAAACCTCAGCAAAACGGTAGCCGAGTGAAATGTTATCGATGTTTATTTACATTCCTCAATTTTTTCTCCCTTTTCATCACGCACGGTGCATGTAACACCGTTAGCACTTTTCCAGCGTAACATTTTTCGGGTGTTTTCTTTGCCCTACTGCTCTTTATATTTAGTTTATCTTTCCAATATTTACAATATTATCTTTTTTAACAGGTTGAAGTAACAAACGAGCGTGCAATCTATCTGATACTAAGTGGTTACTGCCGCCTTTAACATTAACATATGTAAGCAATTCCAATAGAACAGGGGTTCTATATGAAGTCGATCAAATATGTGTCACTCCCTAGGACTGAGATGTGCGCCTCATATGAAAGTGAGCCTGCAACCACACCCTTTCACCTAAACGCAAGAACTGCTTCACGCTAGAAATATGTATGGCGGTGGTACTTCAGAACTACACAATTTCTTCCATCTGGTTTGCTTCTAATAGTACGGTGCAAAAACAAACGTTTTAATCTAATCGTCTCGTCACCTCATTATTGTCCCACTGCTGTGCACGGGTCTTCTCTCAGAGTGAGATAGTTTTTATTACTATCAAGTAAAAATTGGAATGTCATCTAAACGAGGCCCTTACCGAGTCGCTAGGTCGCTTTCATGTCTATTTTCGTTTGTAACTCGTATGAGTAACACGAATACGTTATATTTAGCCGGCACTCGAACCTGGCACCGCCAGGAAGTCGCTGATGCGCCGGTGCTTGACCTATTAGATGCAATTACACTGGACAGACAATAGAGTTGCATATAAATTTATTTTTTATATTTGAACCCCTGTTCTATATAAAGTTGCTTACATATGTATGTCCATGGGCGATAGTTACCACTTACCACCCGGTGAACTGCAGGCTCATTTGCTACTTCAGTGCGATAAAAAAATGTAACCTATCTGCATCAATAAAAACGTAATTGATGATGAATAATTGAAATAATATCTAGACAAAGAAACATTTTCAAATAGCAATAGGTACTGTACCGAAAAAACAACATTCTTATCTTCTGTTAAAATCATAAAACTGCTACTCGTATCGTTTATTTCAATTGCCGTTTTGAAATCACCCTCATACGTTAAGTTAGAGTGGGAGCTTCAAGGCCCGACCTCATTTTTCGCTACATAGACCTTCAATACGAACTACACATATTACTGTTCAACTTGTATGAGATTCTTGAAGCGTTTAGTTGCTATATAATGAAAGGAAAAGTAATACAGAGTATAAGAGGTTCTTCTCTAAGTTTATGCCAGGTACGTCGTATGGATACCCATCCTAAAGTCTGGACGATCTAATAATTGTGTGTGACGATTGAACGATCTAATTCGCTCTACGAGTGGTCACCTGTCTGATTTGAGGTCCAGGTTCGATTCTCGATCATTCTCTGTTCTCTGTGTTAAACACACATTTAGATTTGTTCTGGTTGTTAGTGCATGTCCATTGCAACCACGACACTGCGAATCCCAATAAGAGTATAGAAAGCGTCTTCTGAATAATGGAATGGAAATGTTCTTTATAAATCTAAATGTGCTAAATGTCCTTCAAGGAGTACCAAGGCTTCGTAAGATTTCAATTTGTACTTAACAAAGCATTCACGGTACAAAAAATACTTAGTATCATATATTATGCCATGCAACATAAGAAACATATTACTGCAATACATGACGTTATACTCTTAGTTACCATCCGCGCGCGTGCACGCTCGTGTTCCAATTTTCCGATGTTACGAGAGCTACTTATCCTTTGAGTGTTTAAAACAGCATAAGTAGCCTGTATTTTAACCGGATCAACCGTACATCAAAATTAAACCCGGTTTTTAACTCTTGTTCTTTATAAATTAACTAAATTTAAAAAAATCATAGTCATTCAATAAATTACGTACTTTTTTATCTATAGACACGAATTTTACGCTATTCTATACATTTATATTTGTGTACGATACATTTGTCTGTTTTTCTGTCCGTCTCTATATCCTTGGATTATACCATCATTCATCCGATCTCCATTTAAAATATATATATATATATACATATTTTAATACAATATGGTAATAGGAGCATGTCGGCTTCATAATAAATCGATTATGATTGGCACCCACACCCACCAACGCACAACCTCACTTAACGGTTTATGGGGCTTCCTCACTAACACATACTTACAATTACTTTAATGCCATTAGGTTTTTTATACTTAATAGATGGTACAGGAAAAAATATAACTAAGTTACTAACAATAATAATAATAATAAAATAAAAGAAATGTCACGTGTATTTCTACTTTATCTGGCTAATGATTTTAACTTGGAATTATCCATATCACGCTATATTCAAGATTAAAACCTAAATTCTGATGTGTTCTTTGTGAACAATGAAGACCACAAGGTAGCTATACATTTAAAGCAAACTTCGAATATAACTTTCATTATATTTGCATTTGACTAAATTACAGACGCAGTCAGAATTTATGATACGAAACACCTTTTTGACTTGATTTGAATCGATAAAAATGATTCATATCAAATCACACATAATATTACAGTCTGTCTGCTTAATGAGTATCCACCGAAAACCACGTGCAATTGAAACGTGTGACCGACGCACGCTCCAGTTGCCTCACACAGGCCCGTGTTCCTACAATGACGTAGACCCTTAATTTAGTCACGATAACCTACATACGGCATATTTAACACAAGGCAAAGTAAACGCGTTTTTGAATAATATGTTCTAACAGAAAACACATATTCCATTAATATCGACTGAATTTATCCAAGATAATTGTTTTTTCACCTTTTCCTGATATTATTACCACTCCATCACAGACAATCAGTGCTTTACTGATCGAATAATGTCTTATAAATGCAATAGATGCATAGATATATTAACAACACGTTTGTAGGTGGTAGAACAACCGCCACCACTACTTCTGGCTAATGACAGCAGTTTTAAGCGCTGCAGCGTTTTAGTCCGAAGGGTGTGGTGAGGGTAACTTATCCCAGGCGTTCTAACTCGATCCTCGGGGGTAGCTACGCACGTGTGGTCAACCTCAGGTGACTCTGATCTTATGTAGAATTGATTACATATGTTTATTGGAGACAGTGGCCAATTACCATGAGATGGACTGTATGCTCGTTCGTTACTTCAATATAATAGAAAAATGTTAGCCGTCGTAGAGTGCCTGGCATATGTGACATATCGTGTTCATTCAAGTAATATGCATAAAAAATTAAATATGACATTTTTTCTACAAAAAAATATTACTATTCATTTAATGAATATTTATTTTCATTAGATATAAAAATTCTATATATATACCTATGCTGTATATACGGTCTATATATATTAGAGTATACGGTGTGCGAACCCGTCGCCACGGCCAGCCTCGCCACGCCGAAAATTAGGTTTACTTGCCTATAGATGTTTCACCAAAAATAAAACTACACGTTCATTGCTAGCCTGAACTACCTAGTACCCCACGTTGGTCCGTTTACGTTATATGTGTCTATTCACCACCTGAATAGTGCATCACGAACGCCCAGTTCACGTGCTATTGGCAACGTAACATGCCTTAGTTTTACGAATGGAGCTAATTTCGACTAAACTGAATCTGATCTTCCGTGAAATTTCGCAGTTTCTAGCTAGGACAGTGAATGTTAAGTCGTAGCTTATTTGCAAGTTTTTAGTTTATTTTTATAATTTATATACGAATTCATACACGCTAACGTTAAGCCTTCTTAGATATGCCGATAAGCAATGTAGAAATTAACATTCACATTTTATGAATGTTTACATTAAACGTAAACGTACAATGTTTTTTCTAATAACAACTTTCCGCGCAAGGGTGTGGTTACCGGCTCACTTACCTGTTGGCTACTTCAATCCACCAAAAAAAACACCAGTTACATGGATCGTGGTCACGGCGAAACGGTTTCGCTGTGACCACGATCCATGTAACTGGGTCGTAATATCGGCAAAAAGAAATTCAAAAGTCGCATATCGTGAGTACCCGTAACATATTAAAATGTATGTGAATATTGGTTATTTGAACAACGCGAGGCAATTGATGCCAGTTAGGATTCAACGTTTACATGTACACATGAATTTTGAAATTATATATAACTCAATTCATGACGGAACAATGGTGTGTTATTAGCCGGGGTAAATAAGTCGGTGCGAACTCCATATGTTACTTGTGATCGTTTGCGAGAAATGTTCCAGGAAGTGACGTTATGCGTTTAAACAGTAACTTATGTTTTATTAACTAAATAACTCTAAGTTATGCATAACAAAAATAACTATGGGTAAGGGAATTATTGTTATAGTTACCATACGTACAGTAGTTTTTTCGATGAAATATCGATTACAAATTAAAATCAATATAATCTACAACCAGATTAGTCTCAAATCAAACTTTTTATTACTTAAAATCTCCAATATATAACATTTTTCAAAACGTATGACAATTTTACACCGATAACGCTTAAAATAGCATAGCCAAATTAAACTGGGAGCTAATTACCGCATGAACGCGGTACAGCGAATATTCATTAGTTATCAACCCAATTATCGTGGAGTTAATGCAAACAAAAATATATTATGAAAGAAAATTTGTAAACATTGTTTTTTTTATAATAATAACTTTTTCCGCAGCTCGCAAAAAGTATCCTATATGTTAATCCAGGCCATAAAATATCAGTGTGCCAAGTTTCATCCAAACCCAATCAGTAGTTTTTGCACGAAAAAGGAACAGACACACACATACATTGTAGTAGCAACCGAGCACACAGTCTACCTGTTCGTAAGTTGTGTTGTGAATTAATAAAACCCCTGTAGCCTTATTGGAGGATCACGAAACATTCGCGTCAAGTTGTCATTCGCTTGACGCTGGAAGCGTCGGCGTTGAGCGTTAAAAACAAATATATGTATGTGTTTAATAAATGTTGTGTTTAATAAACAAATATACGATTTAAAACGCCGCGGGATTTTGCTGCACCAACCACGGGTGGTAGAACCCTTTTGTGGTTCGAGACAAAAGCACCACCGCCACACTTATTTCTACCTAATAACAGCAGTGTAATGTGCTGCTTTCTTCTGGCCTCAAAGGGTGGTAAGGGAGGTATACTTATCCGAGGCACTCCAACTTAGTCCTCCGGGATAGCAACGCATCTGTGGCTGACCTCAGGTAAGACTGATCTTATCTGTGGTCGATTACAGATGTCCATGGCCGGCAGTGGCCACTTGCCATCATGACTAAACGCTCATTAGCTTCTTATAATATTATAAGAAGATCTTACGCGGCCCTCGGTTTATTTTCCCCTACATATCGCCTTCACCTCACCCTTCGAACGTAAACACAGCAACGCTATAAACTGTGTTATAAGTGCCTTAGTAATACACGGTAAAGAATCGCTAGAAAGTCACGTGTGAGTGGCAAGCCACGCTTGAAAACAACAGCGAATAGGCTTCTTTTATGGTATCGGATCGTTCCTGGAATTCGCGTATATTTCTAGTTTCACGTTTAGCGTTGAATGGTAGTACCTACACTAACTTTGAATAGGTATCGTGTTATGTAGATGTCTTACAAATACTTTATTAATGTACTTACTAATGTACATTAAATTAAGAGCCAATAAATACTTTTTCGAATATTTAAGACAATAACATCATATTGTTATTATTGGATGCAAAAAGTTACGAGAATTTATTGATGTAAAAATATGGAGGCAGTTTTAATGAACCGACATTCGTTGTACGAAAACTTTCTATCGTAACGAAATAATAAGCTATCCGAGGGAAAGTCCAACTCTGCCGTAACTTCGTTTGTACCCCGCAATATATTTTTGTTATAGATGTTCTTGTCAAGGCACGTTTATTTAAGCGTACCATGTAGAGTAACGAAGCCGACTGCCAGTGCTAGAAATTCACTATCTACGTTATATCGTTACATCATCACATTATTTGCCAGGTGGTAGAACCAATGTAGTTCGACCGGGGAAGTACCACCGCCACACTTATTTCAAGCGTGAAATAGTTCGTGTTTTTCGGTGGCCGGGTGTGGTTGCCGGCTCACTTTTATCTGAGGTGGTCATCTCAGTCCTCGGAAGTAGCAACGCATCTGTAGTCGACTTCATGTAGAACCCCTGTTCTATGTGAAGTTGCTTACAATGTCCATGGGCGGCAGTAACCACTTACCATCAAGTGGGCTGCTAGCTCGTTTGCTGCTTCATATTAATAAAATATATTACATTTGACATTTGTAAGCACCTTCATATAGAACAGCGGTTCTACCTGAAGTCTATCATAAATGCGTTGATACTCTCCAGGATTGATATGATTTCCTCATATATAGGTGAACCGGCAACCACACCCTTCCAACGAAACATAAAAACTGTTTTACGCTATATATAGTCATGGCGGTGGTACCTCCCCGGTCGAACTACGACTACCTATTTTATTTCCCCATTGCTGACAATTTCGATGGTACATGTGTATTGGCCAAAATATTCCTCATTCCTCTGAATGTTCTTCTAAGCTACTTTTCTAAACTTTTCATACATCAATATAGAGAACATCACTAAGATGCTTTCAATACTAATAGCCTCTTACTATGATTGCCATGATATTACGACTGCCACAAACACAAGGAGACAAATACACAACCACTCAGACCCAGAAGAAAACTTAATTGATCATTTAGTACGCACGGCCGAGGATCTAACAGATCGCAAAACCAATCTTCCCCGCTTGTGACCTCAACCACGGGATTGTACTACTTGTCAAATCGTATTTTCAGTTATTTACGCAATACTAATTACCTACTTTTCGTTTGAAGGCCGGGGTCTGCTCGCTTTATTTTTAACCTAAATACCAAAATAACAGTTTTCTTAATTACTAGTTCTTTAAGTCTGACGCATCGTTACTTTAAAGGTCGGTTTAAAAGAAAATCTAGTATTTACTTCAGAATATATTTATATAAATGCTGAAAGTTCTTCTTACTTAATAGAATATGCAAATATTATTTCTTATAAAACGAGTATGTGTTATTTCTTGCAATAGCTGTATTAAGCGTAGCTTTTGCAAGCTGGTAAAACGCGCACGGTTCGACTGAGGAGGTACCATCGCCACACGTATTTCTAGCGTGACGCGGTTCTTGCGTTTCGATGAAAGGGTGTAGTAGCCGATCAACTTTCATGTAACGCTAACAACTTAGACCTTAGAAGTAGCAATCATAGATTTTAAGTAAACCCCGATTTTATGAAGTTGACTTCAGACGTCCATGGTGGGCACCGACCACTTACCATCAGGTCGACTGCACATTCCTTTACTACTTCAGAGTTATGAAAAATACACTAATGAACCACCCACCATAATATTGTATTAGGACGCCGCCTTACGTTCTCATTTCGTAGCAAAGTTAAAACGAAATTTAATAATTCTCACGAAAATTTCCGTAGCGTAACCATTAAAATTTGCCGGCTTAATTCTCAAACACGCTTTCATCATACCAAAAACCAAGAGTCAGCGGGAATTGTAAAGAATCATTTGGGGTGAGTGAGTTTACGCATATTTCTAAAGGTAAATGAGATTACAGGCTATCTTACAGATAACTTATTTATAGAGAGAAAAAAGCTTTACAGCCACGGTAGATTCGCTTGATGCTGCAAACACAAATGTCAGCCGCAAAACAGTGGCTGTGTTGGAACATGTAGCAAAAAAAATATATGTGTCCGATCTTGAAAGTCTACGAACTTTCGCTGCAAATTGTAGCGAAATATGCTAAAATTCCCTCAGCGCCAAACAAATCCTTCGTGGCATTTGGATTACATGTCCCACACATCTTAGCGTGCGTAAATTCTAGAAGCGGAAAATATTTGCAGTTAGCAAATTGGTAATTATTTATTAATATAATTTTAAATTTTAAAACACCGTATAATTTTAATTAATTTTTGAAAATATCACAAAGTTAATCTACAGCAGTTGAGCGTAGTAGGTACCTATTGCTTAGTAAAAATGAAAGAATTTTCAAAAATCGGCGCAATCGTTCCAGAGATTACATCGTGCAGTCATAGGTATTTATATACATATGCGGATTTATTATTTTCATCATATTACTACACAAATATAAGAAAAGTATAATTAAGGCTTGCAATTATTTTCATTTTAAAAAAATTATTAGCCACATACCTACACCTTCTATTTATCACACACAGAAGAAATGCCAAGGCGCGTGGCAAGCTGCCACTCACGGACATCGGTAACCAATTACATATAGAACCTAGGTTCTACTTAAAGTCAATTACATGCGTTACCGGGAGGTTAAACCAGTCTAGTTCGACCGGGGAGGTACCAGCACCACACTGATTTCTACAAGCAGCAATAGTTCAATTTTGTATGTGTCGACCATCTTAGTCTTCAGAAAGATAAACCTCTGCTCTGTATGATGTTGGTGGGCATTTACCATCTGATGGACTTGTTCGTTTGGTAGTGTAATGTAATAACAACAAACACTTTTGAGGACTAACATGTCACCTCATACGTAAATCAGCCGTCAATGATTCTTTACATTTCCTTACTAACTTCCCTTCAAACCACACAATCGACATAACAGTTCATCGTAACGTATCGAAACACTGTTGACGTCAGCTCTCATTGAGGACATAAATCTCTTGACCTATTGTCGCGTTAATAGAATGTTATGAATATAAATTGCTCAATCATGACTTACTCTGTTCGTATTATGTTCTTTCTCTTCGTATCCATACTAATAATATAAAGCAGTAGAGTTTGTTTGGTTGAACGCGCTAATCTCAGGAACTACTGGTTCGAATTGAAAAA
>DWNE01000708.1:0-26317 GCA_018249875.1 Cecropterus toxeus | reverse complement strand
TGCTTCACAACACTGAAATATTATTTAAAATATTACAATGTAGAGAGGCAATATTAAAGTTAATACCAACCCCACTGGTTAGTGGGTGGTGGTTTGAATGGTTTGAATCTGTAGTGGTAGGTCAGGTACCCTCTTTCCTCCCTTAGCGACGCCTTTCAGAATAGGCACCAACTAGCATCTCGAGAAGAACAGCAGAGAATCATCCAAAGTATCCCAAAAAAGAGGCAGTGCTATGTTAGACTTTAGATGTGTCAAGGCATGTTAAATAGATGCTTATAGAGACAAAGAGACGTCTCAATTTTAGTATGAAATATCTACATAATATATATTATTTTTCATATGAAAGGTAGAGTTTCAAAGTTATTTTTGTAACATGTGCCTTCACGTTATATTTTTGACTATTCGTTAAACATGTGGCCCACTAACTCATTTCTGAAATAGAACATAATAGTGTCTTAGGCACGTCGAATGGTATTTAAACTGTTTATAAATGGCCTCGTTATTTATTAAGGTAATGTGAGATAAATATAAGTTTTGAAATATTTGCTACATTTAAGTTACTGAGTTGTCTAAACTTTCTGCTTAGAACGATTCATTACATATTTAAATTATAACTTTGTGTATTTTTAATAAAAAAATTAAAACACCTAGATAAAATGCAGATACCAGTTTAATTCTAGTTAGTATTATCGTGTATGGTGGTTGTGGTGTGGTGTGTAATGATAAGTCCAGATTTCTTAAAAATATGGCCAGGTAGTAGACCATTCATTGTAGTCAGACTTGATCGAAACTTTATTTGAACAAAGTTACATGAATACATGGTATCCATTACAATATTCGGCTCGCGCCGCAGTACACTTCCGACGGGGGACAGTTTTAGTACTACAGTTGTTGGTATAGTAGAACTATATTTTCATTATATATAAATAAAAAAATGGAAACAATAAATTACATAAGTGATATTAAATTAAATAAAAAATTGTTCGGTTCGCATCGCGTTTAATCCGATGTCACGGAACCGAGCGGCCGGGCGGTGTGCACCTCCGTGGTTAGCTCCTCAGTCGATGGAATTGGAATTACGCGGCTTCACCGCCCTCGTCCTCCTCGGCGGCAGCGGTCAGCATGGCGATGAGCTTTCCGGTGTCGATGAAGCCCTTGTCGTCGATGTCCATCTGATCGTACGCCTCGTCGACTTCGTCGGCGGAGAACTTGTCGCCCCAGGTCATGAGGGCGTGCCTCAACCTCTCGGAGTCGATTTTGCCATCGTCGTCGAAAGTCTTGAAGGCATTAATGACGACGTCGTCTTCGTCGGAGCCGCCGGACATGCGGTTGGCGAAGAGGGTGAGCAGCTGGGTGAAGTTGATGGGGCCGGATGCTTCGTTGACCATCTCGTCGAGCTCCTTCTCGGAGGCGAGCCTACCCAGGGAGTCGAAGGTGGCGCGGAGGTCGTTCTTGCCGATGATGCCGTCCTTGTCGTGATCCATTAGCTGGAAGGCCTGTGAATAAAATAATGCGTGAATAAGTTAAGGTTTTGTTAAGTAAAAAACAATAAAAAAACAGGTTAGTTGAAAATTATAAATCGAATTCACTGTTATGACGTCATTAGTTCACTAAGAGGAATCATAACAACTGCCGTCGTCGGTGTCTGTTTATAAAACACGGAACAGAGCACGAGCTAAACAATATCGGTTATAAATTAGGACTTACATATATCGAAATTAGCTATTGTAGGAAAATGTATAAAACACAGATTTATATGTATAAATCAAATTTACCTATTTCAATCAATTACATTCATTTCTACCAAAACTGCTACAGAATTGATATTATGAAGTATAAGTGTAATTTTCTGAAGCTCACCTCTTTGAATTCAGCGACCTGCTTCTGCGAGAACATGGAGAAGACATTGGATCCAGTGCGCTTGGCCTTACGGCTGCCACGAGAGGACTGTCTTTCACCACCGCCAGCAGCGGGCGCCTCCTCAGCGGGCGCTTCTTCTTTTGCCTTCTTCTTCTTGATCTTCTTTTCCTTATCCGCCTGGAGGGAAAAAAATCGTTAGTAACTATTTGGTTTAATACCTCAGCAATTGAATTAGATATATAAATGATTTTTTTAAAGTATCTACTATCAGGAATTTAGAGCAGAATATTTAATTTTCAAATTCATTTCTATACCTTTCGTTAAATCTTCAATATTTTCAAATAAGGAATTTTGGTCATGGTGATCATCTAAATTATTTTAAGGTAACGTAAGAATCATCAATATTTAGCGTGTTCATGTTTTTATAATTAAATAGTCCGCCCGCTCAGACGGGCTCCTTGATGGGAAGTTAACGTTGCCTATGGACATTTGCTATACCAGGGACCGATGTACTAATCACGTAGAAGATATTTTAAAAATACATAAATCGATCCTAGAGGATAGATTAAAGGTTCGCCTGTTTTGAGGAATTCCTTTTGCACGTTTCTTGAATAGCCCAATGACTTAACTTTGATGTCTATTATTATTCCGCTGTTCGCGAATCTTCATTATGGTTATACTATTACTGGGAAATTCGGTTTTATTTTGTTTTTTTGACATGTTGAGACATTTTATAGTTTCTGTGCTAGATTTTTACCTACATTCCGCGTTATCCCAATTCCATCGACTATATAAAAGGCTTTGTGTTTAAATAATTTCTAGTGATATTAAACGTATTTTAAGTTCATTATCTTATATAGTTTGTTTTACTTAATTAAATGTATATTTATATTATATTCCGCGCGTATCGCTGTTAATTCTATTATTAAATTCATTTCACGGTTTGCTCCCACATTTAGCCACCGAGGCGCCTTTATATTTAGACTGCAATCGGCGTCCGCTTACACGAGCCAGATCTGACTCTCTGTTACGTAAATCATCAGAAATAGATTCACTTGTTCCCATTTATTTTGTTGCTATCCTATTATTTTTATGATATTCACGATAATTGACTTTTGTTTTGTTTTAAAAAAAGTATGGAGTTTTGATGTATCGTAGGCAAATCGTTTTAAACTACCGAGACATGAGGAATCTGCCGGTATTTAGTTAATGTATTTTTTTTATTTTCTTCATCTAAATTGATCGTTTTTAAGTTTATTCAATTTGCTGCAGTGTCAATTGCAGTATATTTATTTAACTTTAACGGCTTTCCACGACTAACTTGTTAATTTATTTTCTGTTTTCTTCTCACGAGTAGAACAGATTCGCTCATAACTTAACGTTCGCGAAATGTCTTCTACGTCAGATGATATTACACCGTGTTCACTTTTATTGTTTACATTTCCATCACTGCCTTCACATTTCACTTAATCACTTGTGGCACTCGTGTCACTTGCACTTACCATTGTGCTGTTTGTTGGATCGACGAAAGAGAGACTGTACCGCTCGGCAGTCCCACCCTGACTCCGAGATTTCGTTCCCACTCGGAGATCCTACAGGCTCTCCCCCCTCTGTCTCTCGCCCGTTGCGCACACGATTCCATATATAGTTCGTCAAATGGGATAGCTACAAGACGAATCGACATCAGAACGGTTTGGTTCGCTCACGGGCTCAGCCGCGCAGCTATTGTACAGATTTAAAAATATCTCACCTGCGACCGAATTTCACTTTTCCAATTAGATGACTTGATGGCAGTACGTAAAACATGCTTCGAATACGAATCAACGAAGAAGAAATATGCTTAACTAATTTTTAATACTTATAACAATGTTAACTATTGTTATATGTATTATTGTTTGATTCTGGGAGTAAATAGTTCCTATATTCTAATATCAATTAATAATGGTAAATGCTAATACATCTGCAATTGACCAAAGATCAGACGCACTTCTTAATAATTATAAAATTCATAATAATTGAACATAGAAAAATTAATGCCCTGCAATATTACACTTATATTACATAAGTATTAGCAGTAACCTGCGGTTTCACCCACTACTGTTATATATATACGTGCTGTAAAATATTTTTGTGGTTTCTGAAATTTGCGCATTTCACCAAACAAACTATATACTTATAATATTAAGCTGAAGAGTTTGTTGAAATTAAAATTTTACAGCCTCATACATTTGTCATCTATTTTCAGAATTTTCGCTTGATTTCTAGATGAGCGTGTCTAAAAGTTCAGTAATAAGATCAAGCTTGCATTAAATTTTACTTGCCTTGACAGTGAATTTCAAAAAATATATTGTAATCCTTGACCTTACACGTCATAGGATCGACAGTAGATCGAATTAAAAAATAAGTTTAAGGTCAATAGTGCAATGATCTTTTAATATAATTATTTTTCATGAGCCGTTTAATGAGACGAGATGACATAGTTTGATAGACGCATGAGATATTTACTAATGTAGTCATTTGGTTTGCCAAATGCTTCATAGATAGGATTAAATATTAAATTGTGGTTATCACAATTATTTAGTGGTATATCTCAGTATTTAGTATATTCTTGAACTTTTCAATTACTGATCAATTTTTATAAGTGTGCTAGCGACATCGATTGTTTTCCCTTTTAACACGAAAAATTATGACCGTACTAATCTATGTATCATTTTATGCATGGTGTATATTACGTCTATAACTTGGATTAGAAATTTTTATCTGACCTGATTATCCCGATATCATAATATCGTCTTTCCTTTACCTTTACAAAGAAAATTTCCATTATTATAATTATGTGTCTCTTCTTATTGATTAAAATTATCAACATTTATTTATAATCAAATTTAAAAAATGTTAACTGTTAGGAGAGTATTGTTTTGTTTTGCGTTTTACTAATGCTATTTTTGTTTTGAAGGAAATACACGGTTTTTTAGACGATTAATTCGTACCTCTTCACTATTTTACAATAATTTCTTTAAGTGGATCATCAATCATGCCTGATCTATTTGTAATTAAATGCGTTCTTGGCTCCATGTGATTGAACATCTCAAATGATTCTATCGATGCCAATATAATTTCCCAATCGGAATACTAATAGTGACGTCTATTTTTGTTATATATTGTATATATAGTATGTTTCAATGAGTCATAACAAGAAAAAACAAATGTTTTTGAAAGTCAGACTTTGAAACGATTATTTGTTTATTATTCTGAACAACTTTGACGCAGCTCAATATCGAAACTGTAAAAGTGTGTTCTAGCAACGTTTAAAATACTAAAATGGTTGGATAGAAAAATAGTGTGAATCAAAAGAAGATTAGATATTAGTCTTTAACGCAGATATCTCTACATCAATGTCAAAAAATCTGTCGGCAAAACTTGGATTTGAACGGAAAAGCCTGTGAAATAAATTCTTTGCGTGAGAAAATAAATAAGAAATATCATTTAATATAGAATAAAATATCTTAATACCCATACTAAAACTTAACTACTACCGCCTCTCCGATATTTGCCACGTAACGGCAGTATAAAGGGCTGCTGAGTTCTAACATATTTAACCAAGGCGTTCCAACGGTGTCTTTGTTTTCCTAATTTTTAACCTTGTTTGGAATCGAATCAAGATTGCTATTGACGACAGTTGTCACTCGGGTACCGCCAGCAAGCTCGCTTAGCTTTATATATAATATAACGTCTCATAAATGACATATTCCACTGATAACTCTACATAGGCAACAAAACATCATTTATATATCCTATAGGAATTACACCTTTGCGACCGGCATGGTAACCGGGACGCCACGCGAGTGATCATTCACGTCGTTAGTTGTAATGTTTGAGCCACCTTCATCAAAATATTCTTTGTCTTTTCTATAAAAAATATCCAGGTAAGTAACACGGCTAAATATTAGAACGGTGACCTATTGGTGTGGATTACAATAGCCCTATTTCGATGGCGTGAGTAAGAGCTGAAAATAGCGCGGGATGAGCCGAATCGAATGGCGCGGGCGGCGCGCGCTGACGGAGACCACGCCGTAATAACACCATAATTATTTATTCGCGTTGATACTTTTGTTTTAAGGAACATTGAAAACATCAAGACGATAGTCGACATGTTACAACGAGAAAAAATTTAAATAAAATAAACAGAAATTAAACGTACAGTCCACTTATATGAAAGCAGATTGCATGGCTCATGAAGTGTTTGATTTCTAAATTTGTACTCCTGAAGAGTATATTGGAAAGTTTTATCCACGCCACTCATCACGCCATATGTACTTGGATGATACGAGCGTAGGTACCAATAGCTATAGTTAAAACAAATTTTTAATTAAAAGATACATTATTTTGCAACTTATCTTGTCGTGGGATAAGGTATATTTCATCACTTGTAAACAACTTTTAACACCGATTTCCAAGAAGGTCCTTTACGCGAAATATACGAAATGAATAAGAGATGTTACTGCTAGACCCAAAGGATCTGCATTTAAATGAGTGCCAATAGAACAGCTTATAGACTTCTCTAAAAAGTAGCTGACTTCCTTTTTGAAGATGGTTGAACATAATTTATGTGGTTTGACTACTGAGGAATCATCGCCACACCTATATCTATATATCTATCTTATCTATCTAATTATCTATCTAATAATATCTAATAGCAGCATTATTCCGTGCAAGGGCATGCAAGGGCTACATAATTATCTGGGGCGTTCCAACTTATTTCTCAAGGGTAACAACGTATTTGTGCCAAAGCCTGGATAAGACTGGAGTTGATCACAGTTGTTCATGAACAGTAGTTGCCCTTAAGTATCAGGTAGACAGCAAGCTCGTTTGCTGTTTCCATATTATATAAAAATGAATTGCAGTACCTACTGCAAAATATATACCAACTGACCTTGGTTTGAAATTCGGCTGAATAGTTGTTTAGACACTAACAGTTGCAAATAGAATTGCATACAGATATCAAATAGGTAAAAAACAGTAGACAAGTTTATAATTATTTCATTACAACAAGCGGCTACTTTGGGCAGACATTTTCTCGGCGAGGTCAAACGTCCGTGACATTATTTCAAAAACCTTTTTATAGATGAATGATTCATTGCTTATCGATGTAAGTATGTTTACCTCGGTTGGTTGTAACTAGTAAATTTGTTAAAACATAAAATCAAAAAACCTGACTGCGTTAATAGTTTTTTTTTGTTCTACGTCACGATCCATCAAGCCGTTTGTGCTGTAGAGCATGACAAAGAAATGAACATACATAGAAGCATACGTAAATACAATCATACATACATACGCTCGATAAATATTTCTCTCCTAGTGAAGCAGTCGGGTAAAAATCAAGCATTGAATATGTTTTGATTGCAATTTTTTCAAATAACATTGCTAATCATTGGTATATAACGCCATGATGCTGAACATGAACAGGAGCTGCATTTTATGGGAATAATATGAAACACATTCACGTATCTATTAAGAGTCTTTGTTCTAGAATATAGCAAACGAGCATGCAGTACACCTGAAGATACTCCCCTGCCGTTTATGGATGTCTTTAATCAATCCCAGATAAGATCAAGGTCCTAACTGACGATGGCAATAGATTGCTACCCCTGAATACCAAATAGGAATGGCTTGCAGAAGCCATCCCTTATACCAGAATACAGCAAAGCTTAATACCGCTGCCAGGAATAGGTGTGGCGGTCGTGCTTCTGGAGTGGAACCTGCCAAAGGTCCTGCATCATCCTGCAGACATCCTGTGAATACTAACGTTTCGAGTTTGAGGTGTTAAGAGCAGGAAGAAGTTAGAAAATTATAAATTAAAAATCATGTAAAACATAAAACACTATAAAAGTTTCCTGCGTATCTCACCAACTTTTAAAGCTCTTGAGGTAGTGCAACTGGTTCAGGACCTAAAGGATTTTAGATTGGTCCTTCCTATTTTATTACTAAATCTATTTACGTCGCAAATGCAGTTGTGATTTATTTTTTGAAATAGTAACAGAAGCCTCCTTGTAATCATTTTTCATTCACTATTGGTATTTTCATAAACGTATAAAGTGTATAAAGTTTCCAACGTTACTCCTCAATACTTAGAAATTACCTCTCAGCATGTTGTTTGTTTGCTATGGGCACGCGTGTTTACCCCAAACACATGGTCGAAATGTAAGCTAATTTGTATGGGTCAAGCATCCTACTACGTTACTTAATGACGTCACGCCACCTCTCTTTCACTCCATCTTCTATCTTGCTCACTAAGTTGTAAGACCTGAACCACTGCCTTTCACTTAGAGTGATACGGAGTTTACGAACACAACATAATATGGTTTCAAAGAGAACTTGATAAAAAATATTCTTTGTTTAAAAAATGTAAGAGAAATTTTAAAATGAGCAACTGTGTTAGTCAAGTGGTACCAAAGGTTTTGCTAGTTTTAGTGATTTTACTTAATGGTGAGTATTCGAAAGTTTTATTGCCATCGGAAAGACATTGAGCGCGATTTCTATCTATCAATTGCTATGAGTAATCATATGTAATTGTCCGGTAATGATTATGATATAATGAACATAATGAAGTGACTAACAAGTGATTTAGTTAGTAGTAGTTTAGTTTCTATAAATAGAATATGCGAATTTTATCATAATTAAATACATGATAAAATGATTTCTATTAATTATTTTGGATGGTTTCATTACGTTACACAATATTTTTCATTTTTTTATGCATTTTCGTTTAACGTAACGTTTAATAACCTAAATTTTATAAGGGTGGTACATTGTTTTCAAACAAACTATAAAATATTAACTTATTTATTAAGTGTAAACACACATTACCAGAATAAAATTTAATTAAACTAGAAAAGAGATTTTTTTCGGACATAATTCCTAATAAAAAATATATATCATATACCATAAAATAAAAGTAATTGTTTTTTTACATGTATGCATGTACCTTTATTTTCACGAAAGCAAATAACCTACATATTATAACTTGTTCCTTTTTCTCTTTACTACCACTGGTTCGGAATTATATTCGGGTACTATCGACGACCATTTTATTTTCAGGGTCAAGCTCTATTGTACTTCGAGCCTACTTATCACAACATGGTCTCCACGGCGAGATCGAGTTCTCAAACAAGAACGATACCCTCATTAGTGTTAGAACCAACTTGAAACCCACCCTACAATACCCTGACGGAGTATGGAAGTGGGCGATACACGAATTCCCAGTCGACTACAGAGATCTTTCAGACGAAAGATGTTCTGAAGCTAATCTTGGTAAAGAGCTTATAGATTTAACTGAAGAATTAGGGTACTTAGTGGTACCAGGTAAGGATCATGCTGAATATGAAAGCAAAAACAGTTTATTAGGTCCCTTAGGACTTTGGGGGAAGAGTATACGTCTGGAATCAGCTGAAAGAGATAGAATAATATGCGGTTCCATCCTTGCCACTGACAAACATTATGAAAAGCACGCGATGGCAAAGTTTTCCTCTCCCATAGCAGGGATTTTAAATTTTCACTGGATTTATTCGAAAGAATTCGATGAATCCGATTCTTATATCCAAGCAGACTTGTATCATACGAAAGCTGTAAAGAATGTTGAGTATACCCAGCACAAATGGAAGCTATTCGTGACTGATATCTTCGATTCCGACAAAGGCGCTAATCATGAAGACAACTGCAATGTCCTCGAAGCGGTCTTCGACCCTGAGAACAGTGGCGACGGAATGAGCGTCGGAGACCTTGATAGTCGTTTAGGTCTCGTTAAAGTAGCAGCAGATGCGAACATAATGAAAGTGAGAACGCTATACAAGAACGAAGTGATTGATATCCTAAGGGGTGATATGGAGGTGACAAAGAGGAATCTGTACGTGGTGATTTATGATAATAGTCATACTGACAGTTTTTTGGCCTGCGCTAAGTTGAGGTTAATACCCCCGAAGAGTATAAAGTAAGTATTAAAACAAATTATGACGTGATAAAATATTCTCCCTAGTAGATAAATTAAGAAGCTAATTTATTTACTTCAACAATAATATTAAAAACATCCCTGTCGTGTTTTCCTTAAGACCATATTCAAGTACCCAAAATCTTATCAGACATTTAAAATGATTTAAATAACCTGATCGAGTATCATACCTAGAACTTTTTGCGTGTTTATTGCGATATTATAGACAACTTTTTTGTTTCATTAATATGTTTTTTTTTACAGGATAACAATATATATGAAAATATTATATTGTTTTTGAGAAATACATATATTGATATTAATTACAATAATCTGAATAGAACATGTAAATACTTTTTCCAAAATGAAAACGTTAAATTTAACTTTTTCTAATTGAACTACATCTAAGTAAAAATAATCGTAGTTTATACTAATAAATTTTATTTTCATAAACTTTTTTTATAAATTCAGGACACTAATCAACATGGACGGAATCCGAGGAATGGTGGAGTTCACTCAACACTCGCCCTTTGACCCAACCTGGGCGAATTTTCAGCTGGGTGCTGCGGATCAGGACTATGAGTCCAACCTACGCTTCGTCGGCTCCATGCTCCAGTACAGCATCAGGGAGCTACCACCCAAGCTACTGGACGCTAGCATGGTGGACAACATTTGTAACACCACGGGAAAGTTGTACAACCCAACTAATATCGAGGCTAAGGATGTTCCTCCACCAGGTACGCTTTTATAAGGACGTAGCTATAACTTTATTAAGGAGTCCAACATCGGCAGTCGACGAAAAAAATAAGGTTAGCTCATAAAAATATTACTATGCTAAGAAAGTGTAATCGGCTAGTTTCAGAAATAAAATCTCACACTACGCTTTGTTTGAAAAGTCTCCGAAATCTCTCGACTTAAAAGTTACGATGTTACGACGAAGACTAAAAAGTACTCCAAATAGAACAATTTTGCTAACAGGGTGTGGACCCCTTAATATTCTTCCTTTATATACGTTTAATATTTACCTGAAATACGCTTATTCTGATACAAAAGAAACAAATAACATAATATCGACATCCAGCCCAACGAGAAAGATATCTGATATCATAAATTCAAATTTGAATTCGATATTTATTAAAATGTATTTTCCAGTAAAATCTTACTTATATTACGACTAAAAGGAAAAGTTACTGATAAAATTTCACAAATGAGAATATTTCCTTAACTTTCAGAGTGATTTTGGAACATTATCATTGTTATGTGAAAAATTTCCGCGAATTGATTTCCCATCTATTCATGTCGTAAAGCTAAATTAGCCGACGATCTCGGCCGGTCTCGGTGTTGGCTCGTTTCTTGGTAACCAGCCAACCGGTGGAAGTTTACGTTTTTCAGTGCGTCAGTATCACATGTTACTATGGAATTCGGATGATTACATCCGATTGCTCCAGTGGTATTTAGTATTTGTTGATCTGGACGTAATGTGCATTATTTGCATGTTGCGAATGTTATATAGTTTTATGTTCTACCAGATGCTGAAATATTTAGTAGGATCAGTTTAATTTTAGATTTCCATGAGATCAGTTTTTGAAGACATTGTCGAACGCTTGACGAGCTCTTTGGAGAAGGGAATATTGAATTTATAATTAAATTGCCTGCTTATTGAAATGAATAATATTATACGTAAACTAAACTGTATAATCTGATTTATTATTTAACTCGTCAACTTATTCTTGTCCCACTGCTGTGCACGGGTCTTCTTCTATAATAAAAGAGGTGGTAGTGGTTTGGGGAGTGGTAGACTTCAAACCAGCGACGTTATGGATATGAATTTTCAGATCTGAATATGGATATCGGAATAATCTTATACCGGTTTTGGATACTGTCACGAATATTTAATTATCCTTTAATTTCCGATAGTTTTGGTTACGGATATTATAATTTTAATTAAATTAAAAAGTAAAGAAAGAAAGTTTCTTTCTTTCTTTCTTTTAAATTAAAAAGTAAAATACAAATAGTTATATAATTTTGTTTTATTTCTACATCATCATTTGCTATCACAACATTTAATATCAGTTATTATTATAGCGATCTCATAAATTTTAAGTGTTTACTATCTGTATTTACTAAACCAAAAAAAAACATGTCACGATACATATCTGAAACTTTTATATAAATGGGATATGGTTACGGATTTTTTTTTTATTTCGTATATCTGATAGTTCACACAACGTTTTTTTAAAGAACTCTCAGGCGTGTAGGTTTTCCTTTTTTTAACCGACTTCCCAAAGGAAGAGAGGTTATCTATTCGTCACGTATATTTTAGAAAAAATCTGTGGTCCATGCTTACGAATCTACCCTCGGACCCACGTTTCAGAGGTCGAGTTGCTAGGCTGCTCTACGATTTCGACTACAATATTTTCAAATATGAATTTATGTCTGTCTATTTTAACCTTATCCACCTAAAACTACCTACTGAATTAAATTAAAAGGATTGAAAACATATTTATAGTCCTGAGGTTATATTTACCTACTCCTTTTTAATTAAAATTTATCTACGTTATTAAGAGTTATTATAATTGAAGATGTTAAACAGTAATTATGTTACATTCTTTCAATGCGGGTGAAGCCGAAGGCTACAAGTAACATAGTTATGAGAGCAGCCAGAGGCAAACAACCTATGATATTTTGATTTTCTTGTAAGGCATGGGCACTCAAGACCAGTATCCAGTTGGCGACCTCCTAGGCAAGTACAAGGAGCGGACGGAGTATCTGAACCACAAGTACCTACTTCCCGGTCTCGCGAACGAGCTCAGCGGCGCCTATTGGGACGTGTTCTTGCCGCTAGGGGGCGTGATGAGCGTCGTGCATAGAGCTCTGGTGTTGACGAGGTGAGAGGTTTTGTAAGAGAAAGTTGTTTTGACGACCCACGTGGCAGAGCGGTCACTATATCGATCTATCACGCAATGGGTTCTAGGTGCGATTGCCGGCCGGACAGACATAGACTCAGAGTAAAAAATAAATTTACTACGCGTCGTAAACCTCTACAGATTTTATCCGACTGCGTCAGAAGCTTCTGCCCGCGCTACAGCCCAAACTGCTGGACAGATTGTGACGTATGACATATCATTAGAATCGTCTCGGTTTGCATAGTGATATAGGATATACATTTTTTAAAAATGGTGCCTTGAAAAATAGGAAAGAGTAAAGGGAGGGGGAGGGACGAATTTTTTTACTATTACGTCAATATGGGTATCAAATGAAAGCTCGTAAATAGACCTATCTAAAAATGTATATATACCTATTGTAATACTTTTACTACTATTACTAGACTATTTGACAAAAACTCATATAAGTATGTATTATTATGAATTCCTTTTAAACAGTCGGATTTTTTGGTTTAATGTTTTTAACGATATTACTAGTACGGGTAATTAGAACTTGGCAATCTTTTTTTAACACTTTGAACTGTAATTAGGAGGCCTCCTCGACGAGAACTCTGCGGAACCATCCTGCAGTACGAGCCGGGCACGGATTACCAGACACCTATATCGTCAGCGGAGGTCATCTTGCGGTACCCGCTGGTCGGCAGGGTCATCTTCAGGCAGCCGCTTGACCGGCCTTGGGAAGACACCACCATTATTATTGAGAGCATGGTAATAGACAAAAAACTATTTTTTATTACTTTTTTTTCAATGAACACAGAGATCAATGTTTTTTGGAAGAATAAAGAAAAAGAACTGAAAAAACACTACTAATTTTTACTATTAATTTTTGATCTTTGGTTGATCTGACTTGGAAAAGACTTCAGGCTTCAGAATGATACAGGTATTTATGATTGTTTTTCCATAGTAATGTTAAATAGAATACAAGTCATCGGTTATTTGGTATTTGTTTGACTTCTCTTGTTTTGCTTATTTTATTCCTGTCATTCAATTCTCCTTCGATTTTTCTCTTCACCTTTCTTGTTTGTTTTTACCTTGACTTTTTTTCCTTCTCTTCCTTTCTACCTATTACGTCTGTTAATATTATCAATCAATTAACTCTAGGTTATGATCCATACTTCAACCGGGGCCATAATTATCTTCTTTCTTTTTTTGTTATCTTTGATGAACCTTAAACCATTTGTGATGCAGGTTCACGCGGACGGCTCCAGCGTAAACAACACATTCGAGCACCGTTGGTCATTACACGAGCATGCACCTGGTCGAGACTTCTATAACTGGACGGCGCGCTGCCTGTCCGCTGGGCGACCGCTGGAGCCGCATGGTTTGGAGATTGATACGAGAGAACCCGGGCGACACTGCCGACGGGGACTGGAAGGGCTCTGTCGCCTAGGAGACCTCACTACCAGGTGTGGTGCACATGTTTGTTTAGTCAAATATTCATTAATTACTTCTTACACTTTTTCCCCCGTATTAATTGCTTTGTATAATTCATTCATTTCTTTTCTCACACCTATTTCATCTCTTTTATTATTATCGTTAATTTAATTAATTGAATCTTTCACTTAATTATTTCCATTTTATTTATTTGGCATTTCATGCAATTTGAAGCCTGGAAAATGAACATTATTTTTAACAGTTCTACATTTACATTTACATTCTATAGGTATATTATTTTTCTTCATTTCCTTATTTAATATTTTTTTTCACTCATTTTGATTGTGTGTAAATTTAATTTGTTAATTGTATTCTTTTTAATTACCTTGCGTTGTTTATTATGTCAAATTCATTATTTCACGCCTTGTGTTTCTTTAGTTTATGTAGAATACTAATACCCAAAACCCTTTCCATTCCAGACACGGCACCTTAGCCGTGGCGGGTAAGAAACGCGATAGCGCGGCGCTGACTCGGCGACTGTTCACAGACAACATCGTGTCGCTGGCCGGCAAGTACTCCATCATGAAGCGATCCCTCGTTATTTATGATGACCACGGACCAGTCGCTAGGGGGGAGCGAATGGCTTGCTCCATGTAAGTGGATTTGGTGGTTTCTTTTAGGCAAAAAAACGTTTTCGTTGCACGTACGCAGTTTTTGGAGCAGGTATAAACTTTGATTCGATATGATATGATAAACTGGCAGATGAATTTTTCACTTTTGTTTTATGTTTTAGAAAGCATCTATTTTTAAAGGACCATAAAATCTTAGGATTTGCCTTAGATTATTGGCCTTTAACTTATAAGTTCCTCATTAGCTTCCTCTGTCTCTCAAAGTACTCTTCCACCGCTGAATTAAAAAAACAATTTCTGTAAAGAATTTGAAAAATGCTATACCGACATTTAGGAATTGTAATTATTTATAAAATTTAAAAGTTTCTGTTTGATCTGGATCCGATTTCAAGGACTTACTTTGTAGATTCATTTATATCTGAATTATACATATAAACAAGAGTCAGAAGTAACCATATAAATCCTACTGCAGAGCTATGACTTTAAATAAAGTATTTATCCTTATCCTAGTCCTACTGTGTTTGGATCATAAATTCATAACCAATACATCCATGCCGCTTTACAGTATCAATGGCCTCCATCGTCGCAAAGCAGTTGTGAGAGACTGGTTTGGTAATGGCGACACGGTGTCTTTGAAAGGCCGTATAGAGATGGTCCAACAGTCGGAGTATGATATTACCAACGTGCAAGTCACACTCGAAGGGCTCTCCGATGAAGTCAGGAACTATAAGATACATGTGGTGAGTGCCAGAAGTTTCTGATTACATTTTTTTTTAAGTTTATGGAAAAGAGAGGGTTTCTCAAAATTACATGAAACATTTTAAAAGCGATTATAAATTTAAAAATACTTTAAATTTAATTCATTAAAATAAACTTAGAATTTTGTGTATGTGTTTTTATGTAGTAAAAATAGTTTCAATGTATTTAGTATGTTATTTAGTTAGAAGTGAGCTGAACGACAACTAGATTTAATTCAACAGTCTAGTAGACTAATATTTTGGCTGGGCGTCGAACCCGGAAAACTTGGCATACTTACAAAAACATTACGCCTACGATCACACGTTTTAATTATTACTTGGCTTTACAGGTACCTGTTGAAAAGGAATTAGAATTCCCTTGCGAAAAGACAACTCTATATGATACATTCAACCCTTTTAATGTCAACAAATCCGCCAGTCCGCCGCCTGCCAAAGGTATGATATTTTGTTTTTAACTATTTCTTTAACTATTGCAATGAAATGAATATATCTTGCGATGGAAATGTTCGGTAAAAGATGGCGTCACAGGCCCATTAATTATACTTACCTTCGAAGTTATTTTAAGTGAATTTTTTAAACTGACTTTGCAAAGGAAATAAATTTTATATCCGTTATGTATTTTTATGATGTTCATGCGAGCGACAGTTTCCGTTCAACAGAAAATGTCTAGCATTCTTGACCACCTACATTTAGGATGTTTTTTATGATCATGTCATGTATTTTAACGTGGTTTAATTTTTACATGGAAATATCTTCAGAACAGAAGTTCATTAAAGTAGGTACGTAAGAGTAACCATGAAAGTATTCAATTTAGGTTTAGGTTAGGTTTAATGAACTTATTTGTTTTATAAGGCACAGCGGACCAGTACCCCTTAGGGGATTTGGGCGACAAGTACGGTCTTCTAGACGACGTTAAGCGATTTACTACCTTCTACAATGAAACGCAAGTCTCCTTGTTTGGGCCGTACAGCATTCTGGGACGTTCAGTGGTTATTCACAAGAAGGTAAGTTTAAAGATGTTTTAAAATTATGGAAAGTAATTTTAGCCTGTAATTTATATGATTGTCAATCCAAGAACTGAAGGAGGAGATGAATGAGGAAATGCATTTATATTTGTTTTTAAACATCTGCCTGTGAATTTTCATTTAACACGCTTAATCTGGGAAAAAACCTCCAGCAGATTCACATCATGCAAGGACCAAATTTTCACTCAAATATTGCTATTTACCATAGAATTCTTGTCATAGTTTGTAAGAATGATTAAGAATGTAAAACCTGCATTAATAATAAATTTGCTGATTATTCGCTCAATTTAGTTAACGGAAGATTCTTGACATGTGTTAATGTCTTAAATTGCTGCTTCATGGCTGCGATGAGCTTCACTCGTTTGAGTTTGTTTCACTCGGTGTCAGGCAATTATTAATTTAGCAATATCTAGTATAAAAAATAGGCCCTCAAGTAAGTCGTGTCGTTCCAGAGCCGTGATCGTCGCTGGGCGTGTTCTTCCATCGAGCGAGGGTACAGTCCGTCAGAAGCGCGCGAGATCCGCGGGATCGCGTCTTTCCACCACCCCGGCGGCTTCGCGTACGGCTACATCCGCATGACGCAGCTCATACACAATGATGGAAGCGCCAGCGATACTGTGATCGAGGTCAAACTACGACATCCGGGAGTACGGGATAGGAACTTTGTGAGTATTTCAGATTTAGTTGTGACGGATCTAGCGGAAAGGCTAAGGACCTTTAAGTTTTAGGTACAAGAAGATTTAAGACAGCTTGAAAATCTAGAAATGATTTAGAGTGAAGTTACTGACGTTAAGTCCATACGTGACTTTTTCGGGGCCGGATTGCAATTAGAAGTTTAGAAGACATATTTTTTTATTTTCTTCATCTAATCTTTGATCGAAAACATTTGAAAGCCTATATTCGGGTAGTTTAAATCCTCTCCTCCTAGAAAGCTCTTTAAGGACGGTCAAATTTTAGAAATAGGGAGATGTTTTTTTTTTGCTATAAATTTTTTATCTTAAATTATTTTCAACTACAAAAACACGATTATGTATTCAGCCACTTTCTCAAAATAATGTACCTAATTTAGAAGCTCAGGTTCCATCAGCCGAGTGACGATGATAAAGTAATACTCGCTAATGAAGTGTGAGGTTCAATAATTTAAGATAATACTTATCCGCTTACGTTACAGACTCAGAACCACAACTGGGAGATCTTCGTGAACCCGGTGGGCGTGGACGCGGCCGTGAAGGTGACGAACACGCGCTGCGTGGCGGGCGGCTACCGCTGGAACCCCTACTTCACGCAGCTCGCCGACCCCCTCAATGTAAGTAAACGTGCAAATGTAACTATGTGATATATATTTTTGATGGCATCAAATGTAGGTGTAGGATATGTATAAGGGGTGGCTAAAATTAATGCCAGATTTAAATTAAATACACAACACAGTTTTAAGTCGTTTGATTATTATTTTTTTATTAAATCATAAAGTGATAGGGATATCTATGGAATAACAAATTCAACATTTTTCAAAAGTCGATGTTACTTCTTCCATCTATATGAATAAACAAAATGACTAATTACTTAATTAACTTATTGTCTGTCTGTCTGTTTACCTGTCGGTTTGCTGGACCGATTATGAAGGAACTAATGCTATGAGGTGTAACTACGGCTACTTCTATTTTAGTAAAATAATTTAGATTCCGCGTAAAATAATAAAATAAATATATAAAAAAAAATCCTGTATTCTATGTGAAGTTAATTACAGATGTTTATGGGCGGTTATGATCACTTGCCACTGAGTAGGTTGCATGCTCGTTTATTACTTTAATTTTGTGAAAAATACATAACTGAATACATGAAACGTGAAATAATTACACTGTATCAGACATTTTTGTAACACATCTATCGTTTCATATGTCAGCATGATCTGTATAACCAAGAATGTGGTGCAGACAATCCCCTCCGCTGTGATGTTGGTGATTTGACTGCAAGATTGGGAACCATATGTAAGTTTTAGCAATCTATTCTATATTTACCTATTCATTTTCTCTTATATATATATATAAGAGATATTTCTCTTATATATATATATATATATATTATTTGTTTAATTCAATTTGAATGAGGTCTACTCCCAACTTAGTTTTCAGAAGTAGAAATGCATTTGTCTTCTTAGAAGTATCTCTATCTACACGTTAATGATTTCGGAGTTAATTACGGGGGTGTATAAATAATAACTCATCATCAAGCGTACTGTTTTGCTATATAAACTTAATAAATAATGCACTTGCCTATTTCATTATGACCCTAATCTTATTTTGAGGTAACGTATATAATACAGAAATGCAGACAGTGGCTTACCATTGGATAGAAATTCCCATCTTTTCATGTAAAAATCTTTTTCCAGCGGTGGGCGGTGAGAGGCAAATGTTCATGGACAGCAACTTCCCGCTGGAAGGCCCGGTGTCAGCTGTCGGCCGCTCCATCGTCATCTTCGGGCCGGACCGAACCTCTGAACGATTCGCCTGCGCCAATATCCAGCCTGATAAGGATATCATCAAATATGTCAATATTATGAAGCCGCCGAGATTTGTTCTGTGAGTGAATTTCTTGACAAATTTTACGTGAGAAATTGGGTAAATTATTACGAACATGTGTATAATTAAAATTACAGGTGTATTCAAGCGGCAGTAACAATTAAAAATATACTATTCGTAGGTAGATTCCAATGGAGTTTGTTGAAATATTTATTTGGTTTATAGATTACAGACTGAGCAGTAGGGTGCATGTTATTTAAGTTTACTTATTATTTTTCCTGTCACGCGTGCTAATCACCTACAAGTCATCGTTCACGTAAGTGGGTTGCGAGAAGCGTAGAGCTATTGATTTCACGTGTCATGTGTGTGTGTTTGTCCCTAAAGTAGTAAAAAAATATATCTTACTATTCTTGTTCGTTATACTCCTATGTTATATTATTTGATTGTTTTTACTTGATATAGTCTAAAATACCTTTCCAATAATAATCCGTTTTACTATTAGACTCTTTCTTTGTTTCTATAGGTTTAATCGCTAACTCATCTTTAAAAAACAAAGAAAAAACACGTCTTCTACACTTATAAGTAGGATTTTCTCCTGTGTCATGGGTGCCATGGACACGCAAAGACAAATACACAAACACCCTTTTTGAAGGTGGTAGAACCAGTGTAGTTCGACGGGGGAAGTACCACCGCCGCACCTACTTTAGCGTGAAGCAGTTCTTGCGTGTCGTTGAAAGGGTGTGGTTGCTGGCTCACTTGTGTATAAGACGACCATCTTAGTCCTTAGGAGTAGCAACGTATCTGTTCCTTACAGATGGTCATGGGCGGCAGTTACCAATTAACATCAGGTGGACTGCATGCTCGTTTGCTACTTTAATTTGATACAAAAATAAACCCCAGAACAGAAATCTAAATTCATCGTTAATATTTCTGCCTGGCCGGGAATCGAACCCGGGATCCACTGCGCGTCAGACAAGTATGGTGACCGCTCCGCCACGCGGTCATCTTTAAGATGACCGCGTGGCGGAGCGATCACCATTACACTTTACTATGTCACTTTTATATGAGGCGACCATCTCAGTCCTGAGAAATAACAACGCATTTGTGGTTGACTTCATATAGAACCCCTGTTGTATATGAAGTTGCTTACAAATGTGCATGGGCGGCAATAACCATTTACCACCAGTTGGGCTGCTTGCTCGTTTGCTACTTCTTATAAAAAAAAAGATTTTCTATGGCCGGTATGTCCGCAGGGGCGCATTCCTGGAGGACATCCGCAAGGTGATGGGCGTGCCGGAGTGGATGGTGGGCGTGGACTCGCGCCGCACGCGCGCGCTGCACGCCGGCGGCTGCGTGCAGGTGCTGCTGCACTTCGCGGGGCCCGACGCCAACCGCCTCGAGCTCGACTTCACCAGGTATATCACTGCACTGTACATGAAGCGACTAAAGGGGCAATAGTTGGAGCTCGAACCGTCCAGTCGTGACACCGGGAAGGACGGCGGCATGTGTAGGCACGTGCCGTCGTAAATACATGAAAGAACGGTGACCGCTTATGCTCATCGGGACGGTATATGACTGCAGGATGCAAGGAGACTGTTAAGGATATCAAACCCTGCGATCATGACTTGGGTACGTGATTATTAAATAGTGAAGTATAATGTACCCAAGTCTCAAAGGATTATATTATTTCGCTTAATCAAGACGATAAAACTATGTATATTTGAGTGTAGAAAATGATCTCCCTTGTGCCTATATTATTATTATATCTTTAGTATTATATATTTTAATCTCTAATGTAAACAAATCGCTGTTCATATTAGGACCTAGAAAAAATCTCTGAGATTAGTCTTATCTGAAGTCAGTCGTAGACGCGTTTATAGCTCTGAGTATTATGTTGGAATAAGTATGTCTCAGCACCCCGTCCAGACCAGAACACAATAGCGCTTAGCACTGCTGATATATAGGCAAAAATAATACCAACATAGCCGGATAAATACAAGGGTTCTAGCATCTTCGTGCGTATGTCCTATGGCGAAATCTAACCTAGGTTCGATTTTTAGATAAATTGTGATCAGATGTGATCAGATTTAAACAATGTGTTTAAAAAATATATACCCTAATGTCCATATGGCTATTGATTTAATTGTTTATTTAATGTGCAAATAAAAGTACTTTTTAGCATATCAATGAAGTAAGTCTAGGTATATAACCCTTTTTGATTCCGACGACTTCTTTGTGTGTTATCATACACTATATAATGAAAAGATCTTAAGATTTAGGATTATTGGTGCTAAGGTTAGAATTGACGTCATTTCTGTTTAGATCGACGTCATTTGTGTTCTGTTTGACGTCATGTCTGTTACTCAACGTCATTTGCGTTGAGAATAACCTCACTTCTGCTTAGATTAATGGTTTGTCTGTTGAATCGGTCGGATATCATAATCTTCATAAAATATTTTCAATAATTTCAGATTGTTAGCGTCTGGTCGGCTGGACTCCCCCAGCATCTTCATCCCGGGCTTCGTGGACACCAAGCGCAAAAAGACCATCTCCTATAAGCTGTGCGGTGTCACAGACCCTAATGAGAGGAAAAGTGAGTATTATGTTTAGTAACATGGCTACTCCGCCTCTGATAAGGTTTAACTGCCGTAGATTAAACGCGATGAAATACGGAAGGTTTTGACATTACTTCTGTACGAAATCGCGACAAAATGTCCTAAGAATACAGTATGTGAACATCAAAATATTATTTTACCTTCGTAGGGCATTTTATTAGATATCCCACAATCGTCAAATATTTTAATTCGAAAATAGACAAAATTTTAAGCACTTAATAATTAAAAAATACAGTCTAATTGAGAACCTCCTACTATTATAAAGTCAGTTAAAAAATAGAGCACATTCGATCGCTTTGCATTCCACGTGCAATATGCAAACTCCATATTTCTAGGCTTTTCTTTCCAAAAGTTAAAACCTGAAGACCATCAAGCTATCGCTGTCTGTCCGTTTGTCAAAAAGCTTAATCATGTCGAACATTAGCTATCTATAACGGTATAAGCGGCGTACTACGGAATCTCTACATATTTGAAGTGTCCATACACTTTAAATATAGAGCGGAGATGTAAGATTATATTCGTTTCTTATTCGTAACAAACATATTTTAAAATAGGTTGATTGTTAATTGACTGTTGATTTTATATAGTCGCCGAAAATAAACTAAACACTGAAAATAAAAATGAACTTTTTTATTTTCAGAATTTAGTTAAGTATAACAGGGGAGTTAAATTATTACTTGGTCACGGTGTAAGAAAACATCGTGAGTAAAACATACACATGAAAATCTAAAAAAGTTTTCAATTTGCAATTGGCCAGCTGTGGACTATGGTTTGAAATTATCTCATTTTGAAAGAAGACCCACGTCCAGCAGTATGGCAATTACGCGTTGACAAACAGAGACGTACGAAAACACCGTTGTTTTTTTAGCGCTTTGCGGTTCTATTGAAACATAGTTAGTGGGTTTAAATTTTTCACAATGCATATACTTCGATGATGACCTGCGTGGAGGACCGTGGCTCCCGTGTGACTGCTGGTCCCGAGTTCAATCCCCGGCCATACAGAAATGTGAATGATGAGTTTAGATTTCTGATCTGGGTCTGGGTGTTTGTGTGTTCGTCTTTGTGTGTCCATGGCACCAGCGACACAGGAGAAAATCCTACTGTGGGACTATGAGTGTAGAAAACGTTTTTTCTTCTTCACTTGCTATAGTACTAAATACGAAAATAAAAAAAGCAACCGTGCTCCGAGGGTCTTAGGTCGGAGTATGTGGATTATGCAAGATGTTGAGGAATCATCGACGACGTGATTTAGCATACTAGTGGCGCCATCCCTTGACAAGTTGCGGAAATCGCACACCCATTAGTTGGAAGTCGTTGTAAAAGATTTAAATTTGTATTGTTTACAGAGACCTCATTCTTCTCGCCGCGCCCCTCGTCAGCCACCGTGCTGCTTCCGTGGAGCTGGGTATATTTATGCCTCGCATTATTTATAATTAAATAATTATTGTTATTAATGAACAATGTTGTACAGTAGGTTAAGTATTATACTATAATAAATAAGATTTTGAAAATTTACATCGTTCAATATTATTTTTATTCCTCAGCATAGATGCCTATCCTTCATTAAAAAGTTACATTAAGAAATGAAAGAATCTTTATTTAAAAAGAAAAAAAAAATGAAATCGGTCCAGGAACACCCGAGTTATTCAAGATTATAAAAAATCGGGTGTTTCCAATTTTCCGGGAAAACTGCTGAAAATTTATCGATTTCCATTAAATGGGACCCCCTGTGAAACTGACCGCATACAATGACACTCGGTAGCGGCATCGGGGAGTTATGCCCGAACATACATTAAAAAAAAATACGTGACGAATAGATAACCTCTCTTCCTTTGAGACGTCGGTTAAAAAAGCTACGCTAGTTTTACGCAACTATATTTTTTATAAGCAACTTAAATTTGTTTTCTATAATGATCACATTTGTAAGATACTCATAAACGATTGAACAGAAATATTTGTTCAATCGTTTACGAGTAGGTATCAACAATGGCTAGGCACGTCACCTTGGTCACGAAACAAATTGAATTAATTAGAAACCTTTAGAACTATTACGTCTTCGATTTATGGCAAGCGAAAACTTAAATCCTACGAACAACTAATAATTTATTTGTAATAAACACATATTGAAAAATAAAGGGTGCGAGTATGGGCTCGCATTCTGGACTCCCAGCATGGCAGGTCTAATCTTAAACTAAAGTAATAATCTTTAACTAAAGTAAAACTAAAATAATAGTGGATACCTACTAATTTTTCGACAGTATTTTAAAATGGGGCAGTTGGCCGATGTCTTCATTGGCAAAATCTAAGATAAACTCATTCTAGATCAAGTGCCACTTTTACAAAAATGCTGACGTACAAGTGTGTTGTTTTCTGAGCTAAATGCGGAAACAAGATCTAGCTTTATGCAGTATCAAAGAGTGGAAAAAAAAAGACTGATTTTACCTACTATTTTGTAACACAATTTTGTTCTATATTTTGTCAAAACTATGGCAGCACGAGTATCCAATCCATCTGCTGGTAAGTTGTTACAGACAGACATCTTTTATAGGCTTTATATAGAAAAGGCGTTATGTCTAAAGTCAATCACATGAGTTACTTCCGTGGACTACGATGCCTTATATGTAAGTGACCGGTAACCACATTCTTTCATAGAAACACAAAATTGCTTTAAGCTGGAAATAAATGTGGCTTTATTGTCAGGTATGGTTAGAATAGTACCATTGAAATAGTCCAACTGTATTCGATCCTGAAATGATGCCGATGATATTAACATCAAGTAATTACACCTACAAAAGGTATAAATAATTGCTTGATATATAATAAAACGAAAAGTTCAACACGGTGAAGGTAAAGCTTTCATATCTTAAGTGGAAAGTTGCACACTTTAACGTAACATATGAATTAAGAGGCGTTCTAACTCGCTTTAGAAGCAATAATGAATCTATTTTTTATTTATATAGTAGAATGTAGGTTATGGTATATGCCCCAAGCATAGACCTGTGGCTGAACATTAGGTTTTACGTTATTTGGGGTCGGACACTGATAACAATAAGTGGTAGTTATTAATTCAATGTGTTTTAAGATCCTCGTTATTAATAAAGTTCACATAATATTTGATTTTATTACTTCCAAAATTATAGGGAAGAGTAAAGGTTAGTAGAAAAATAGACTTCCTAATGTAAACAGTCCTCACAACGCATGCGCATAACTCAAATCAATAAATACTTCTCCAGAACTAACAGTAGGCTTCGAGTTAATCTGAGAGGCACTCGCTCCAAAATGCGTTTACGAACTCTTGTGATCCTTTCGTCATGGCTAATATGCGTCTACGCAAATCTAGAAGGCCCATTCTTATTCTTTGGGCCCAAGTCCCTTGATAAATGCCGGCAACCGGCTTTGAAATACCTAGATCAGGATGATTTGATGAAGATATATGAGGAGCAGGCTGCGATTGTCGTTTTTAATAACCAGGACTCCGTGCCCCTCTCCAGCGGAAATTTCCCAAGGCTAAGGAAGATGCTCGAAGGTCTGACTACGCTGGTTCTTCCACAAGACTTTCTGGATGTGCATCCGGATTATATTAGCAATGAAACGCAGGTTAGTTTTTGGTTTATGGTTTCGTATAAGAGACCTATTTTTTAAAATATAAGTATTAGCAAAGACGCTCGAATACGAAGGAAGACATATAAATAGTAAATGTTGCAGAAATCGAGCATTATACTGAAA
This sequence comes from Cecropterus toxeus, assembly GCA_018249875.1. Taxonomy (NCBI): domain Eukaryota; kingdom Metazoa; phylum Arthropoda; class Insecta; order Lepidoptera; family Hesperiidae; genus Cecropterus; species Cecropterus toxeus. Next base: position 882 of record DWNE01000708.1, on the reverse strand, counting down.
TAGGTTAACGACAACCTCTTTCCTTTGGGAAGGCGGTTAAAAAACAAACAAAACGAATCACCGCTAACGTAATAGCAACGAAACGCGTGAATGAAACATTGCCCTTGATACTGGATTTACTGTTTTCAAATATTTTATTGAGATTATTTTTAATTTTTCAATAATATTGTTACGAAATCTTATTAATAAATTAAAATTCATATTTTGTGTATGATTGTGTGTTTGTAGCGCAAAATTGTAAATTATTTACAACACTAGGGACTATAAATACAGGAAGCGGTATGGTAATGTTCTCTCTAGTTTTCTGTTTCTCTCTAGATTTCTTTGATAAAGTCCAATGGCCTAAGTATAAATTAATTGTTTTCCCAATACAATCGTGGTTTAAGTTTTCGCTCATATCTTGCAATGTTCTTTGCGATGATAGGCGAAAACCTATACAATGATTGTTTTGAGGGTACAGGTTTTTAACTAGTTCTTGTCACCAGGTGTTAACTCTGCAAGGGCCGTGGTCGGAGCGCGACGCACAGATGACGGAGACCTTCGCTCGTCTGCAAGATATATACGGACCGGGACGCGTTCTGGGGATTTTGGGTGAATATGATTTTATACGTTTGTAATCAATTTTATCGCTACATTTATGTTATTTGTGCCTTTTGAAACTAAAACTGGAGAACGAGAATTAAAACTAAAGCCTACAAAATATTGATTGATCAAATAAGGTTTGGGTTTATTGGAAAGTAATAATTACGATACATTTATGTTTATTTTTACAAAATTGCAATATAATGCTTAAACATATTTACATTTACTTAAAATAAATATAACAAAAGAAAATTTATTTACAAAATGTACATATATACAAAAATGAAAAACAAAAATATA
>DWNE01000707.1:0-26335 GCA_018249875.1 Cecropterus toxeus | reverse complement strand
CGTCAACGTACCGGTAGATCACTTGAAACCATTGCTTCTGTGAATGAGAGTGTGGTCGAAAAGCCGAAAACATCAATTCGGCATCGTGCTCAACAACTTGGCCTGTCCACAGCCATTGGGGTAATTTGCGGTATTTTTGGGGTATTTTATTCTAAACATAACCGGAACTACTTCTGGCCTTCTTTGTAATGCAATATAAATATCATAAATTACTAAAAAAATACAAGTTTTTATTTCCAATCGGAAAAGGGCACTCTTATTGAGACCGTTTTACCATCCTCCTTTGCCACTTTCTTTATATCTAAAACATTAAAGTATATAAAGCGTAAAATATTTTCTTAAACACAAGTGCGCGTACATGAAAGAGCCTTTAGTTTATAAAATCTAACACGCGATGAAGGTACCGAGTTCTGCTTTTCGCGTTCGCTCATTTTGCTCCAACTTGCCCGTGTAAGGGATATAATTGCTCAAGCATTCACGCAACCGACTCAGAGGATAGTGAGCTTTAATACACGCATGAGGATGATATGAGTCACTAAAGAGTAGAATCTCTCGTCAACCCACTATTGTCCCACTGGGCACGGGTCTTCTCTCAGGGTGACAGAGTTTTAGGCCATAGTCCACCGCGCTGGCCAATTGCGAATTGGTTGACTTCACACATCTTTGAAAACTTTTTTGTTATGAGAACTCTCAAATGTGCAGGTTTCCTCACAATGTTTCCTTGTCCGCAAAGCAGTGATAATTAAATCCTAATACGCACATAATTTTAGAAAATATAGTTGTGCGTGCGATTCGAACCCCGGATCCTCGATTGAGAAACCGAGTTTCAACCATTAGGCTATCACTGCTCAAGAGTAGAATATTGAATGGTAAAGTCATGCTGTCTCATTAGAGTTCCTGTGCTGGACACATAATACACCAATAACACACACCACCAAAATTTTTATATTTTGGTCGAAACTGTAGTAATGTCGCTTTCTACACTCATAGCCCCACTAGAATTTTCTCCTGTGGGTGCCATGAACACAAACAGACGATAGAAACACCCAGACTCAGAACAGATATCTAAATTCATCATTCAGATGCCTGTCTGGCCGGGAATCGAACCCGGAACCCACTTTGTATCAGATCGGTATGGTGACCGCGGGTCACTTTAGTGGTTTGATTCCCGAGTTACAGCACCTGTTATTTCCTTATGTGTTTTGAATTGTAGCATGTGGTTAGAGAGACATACTTATCCAAAGAGTTCCGACTTAGTCCCTGCTGAGCAACACATCTATGACCAGCAGCGTATGATTGTAATCATATCATACGCTGCTGAGACCTCTGATGATCAGGTAGACTACACGCTCGTTTGCTTCTTGCATATTAGGTATACAAAAACTCATGTATGACCAAATCTAGTCATGTCTAACATCATTCTAATGGAATAATTGACGACTAACTCGTTGTAACAAAAAAGAAGTAATACATATATCCCAATAGGGAAGTTATCCCAATTATTATCCCTTTAGGAATCTATCCTATTCTGGAAATTTCTCCTGTTTCTGGAAATTTGCTGTGCTTTTACAGCATATTTCCAGAGTGGAAATTTAGATGGAAGTAGTAAGTACTTGCATTTAGATTGTGGCTCCTAGAGAACTTCAGCCTCTAGAGAACTTAGTCATGTAAATTGCGTCACGACGTTTCCTTAACCCATATACCATGGCAATTAATTTCTTTACTCTTATGATATGTCTCATGAGAGGTTTTAAACTTGGACCCTTGAATATTTTATATTTGAATCAAGCATTGCGCATAATATGTATGCTACTTTCGGAAACGAAACAATAGTTTGGCAAGCGTCCACGTAAAGCGAATTTCAAAATTTGCAGCGAGATTTCGTGACCCTATGAGATAGGACACATAAATAGCGCAGAACGATAACGTTTGAACCAATTGTTTCTTAAGTTCCAGTTCCTTAATAAAAAAAAACGACAAAATGTAAATTATGGACCAAAAAATTATCTCCGCAATGTGGTCACCAAAAAAAAGGTTGAGAAGTTTAAGTAGTCTTTGGCACCAACCCGGGGCGTCAGTTGAACCCTTCCCTCACGCTACTAGCTTGAAGAGGATATTTTATGGTTTCCGAGGTTGTGTTGATATGCCTAGATGCAGTCAACACCTGTTTTTGTTTTCTCGCTGTAACATGTTTGTTATCTCATCTCCTGATTGGATTGACTTTCTGAGTAATTCAGTTGCGGTGTTAACTCAAAGACATCTGTCGTTTATGTTAATCTAAAGTTTACGAGCTTGTGATAAAATCCCTCTGGATTTACATTTAACTTTTTAGCAAGGTGGTAGAACTCCAAGGTTTATCTTTGGTATATATATGCGTTAAAACAGTGTAAGGCTCATGTAATTTTGATCTTCTTTAGGAGGGCAATTTTTATAATTTCAAGTAGGAACGAGGAGGAGCTAATTCTAAAGGAAAAGTCGGTGAAGACGTTCAGAGTATTCAAAATTAGAGAAAGTTTTATGTGACCCATTGTATCACGTGGTATATTTTTAGTTGTATTCGATAAAGAAATGTTAATTCTATCCTGAACGAACTGCATGTTGGAAGGATGCGAAAACTACTAGAACAAGCAAAACAGACTAAGAGTAAGTTATCTATAATTTATACTAGTAATTAATATTAACACTTTAATTAATATTATAAGGCAGAAGAGCTGGTTAAATTGACAAATTGTTTTCGTGTTGAACAGTCCATTTTTTTAAGAATTTTAATGGCTATGTAACATAGCCATATTTGTTTGTTGTTATGTAAAGCTATATTTGTTTGTTTTTTATGTGAAACCGCAGGAAATATCTAGTTTTTTTTTTATAAAATGGAAGAAGCAAACGAGCATGTAGTCATGGTAAGTTGTCACTACCGCCCACGGACATTTCAAACCAAGCCCAGATAAGATCCGAGTCAGACCTAAAGTTAGCCATAGATGTATTTTTTATTGCCAATAGTTAGTAAATAAGTCTGCCATATAATTATGCGTGATGTTTTCTTTTTTGTATCAAAATCTTAACATCGTCTACTCTATAGCCCTCATAATTTAATAAAAATAATATGTGTATACAATTCACACACGACAGAAGTGAAACTTCGTAATAAAGAATAATAACATACTTCTGAGCCATCTGACATCTTATTTAACATCCTTTACTCAGAATAGAATACAGCGCCATCTAACGAGTTTTCACTGAGTTTCAAATCACAACTATTCTAAAGAGATTTCACTTCATACTGAACTTACAACTTAATTGCATTAATATATAAAATTTTGGACCAATCCAAAAAATCCTTTAGAGAGACGTATAAAATAGACCAAAATATAATATAGAGCAGTATTTTTTTTGCCATACTCAACCCTAAAGCTTGTTTTTCATTTTTATTAGCTATTCTATAAACTTTTGGATTTACCAAATTATAAAATTCACCAAATATACCCACCATATTTACTTATTACTCGTCCATCATTGTAAAATTAAAATGAAAGATTAAATACAATTTTACAACTCACTTTGAAACAGTCTCCATAAATATCAAAAAATAAAAACAATTCACGATATACTATATTATATACTCGGATACTACCTTATAAGTATAGTCATTTATAAAATTAATGCATTGATTAAAGCAACCACATTTTACCGATAGTATCACTCACATATTGCAATAAAAAACCAAAACATTAACGTATATGGCTTTGATTTATCATCTTGCAACACTGACACTAATCCATTTCTAGGTCCGTGTGAATTGCAAACATCCGAATTGACATCGTATAAATATCGAGACTTGCCGTATAATTTAATAAACTAGCAATACCAGTGAATAAACTCATGTTCATGTATCATAACGCCATATTTGAGCGCCGTTGAAATACTTAGGTAGATCATTTGACATAACTAACGTGTGTTTCGTAAAATGCAACACATTTTTTGAAGAGAAACTTCTTTAAAATCGTTGTGATTCGAAAATCGATGAAATTTTTGCGTCACGAAAGCAGTTGTCAGCGTTACAACTAGATGGCGCTGTACCTCTATCTGAAACACGCTAACGATTTTACTTCGTAGCTTGTATAAGAGCTCAAGTTTGATATATATGAATGAAATACGAAATAGGATGTCCCAATATCGGCTGCAACAACTTATTATTTATTATTGTTAAGTTTCACTTCGCCGTGCGCGAATTTTGCACGCGTGTGAGGGATTGAACGTCATTCTAAAACTGAATTCGGAACGTAATGTGTCAGATCAGTTGCCATACCTGCGCTGAAAGTTACCATATATTATAGATTTTTGCTAAATAAATGTACATAACTATAATAAACATGACCAGTGATAGCCTAATGGTTAAAACTCGACCTCTCAATTAAGGGTCTGAGGTTCGAATCCCAGGCACGCACCATTAATTTTTCTAACATGATGTCCCTATTAGAATATAATTATCACTGATTTACGGTAAAGAAAAAACGTTGTGAGAAAGAATTCTAAAAAAGATCTCAAAGGTGAATGAAGTCTCCCAATCCCAATATCTCCAAACACGATGAACTACCAGCAATGGGATAATAATGGGCTGACTAAATTTCATACGTATATATACGTAAAACCTAAGTACCCTACATATATTCAAAAACAGCCCTCCTGTATTCGTAGTAGAATAAAAATTCACGATTACAATACAACTTTCAAATTGGTGTTGCCTTGTTTCCAAACGGATCTTTCCTTTACTAGAAACTGGCAACATTGTAAATACTATACTATATTTACTACACGTTGACATTCCGAGTGTTTTAATTGTATACGATCATCGACCAATGCTGCCTCTGTTTCTACATTCCTCTGTATAATGGACTTTCCATGTATTGGCATCTTGTAAAAAAAGTCGCGATGTAAATTAGTTGCTAGGCGAGTAATTGGTCGGCGCTAAATCTTGTACTGTTTTATTAAAATGATAATGATATTTATTACGCTGTTATACCTTTTTATATTAGGACTTTTTATGAAACAGAAATAGCAAAGGAAGATTCAGTCCAACTGATTGTAAGTGGCTACTAGGATGGACTGAATACATAAATCACAGGTAGGAAATTCGGAAAACCTACCCCTATAACTAAGTTGGAATGAATGTAACGAAGTTGCCGGTGGTAGTGTTAGAAAAATATTGTAACTGACAATTTTTAAGTGCCCCCGTAGGCCTATGCAAAATAAAGAAATTACATTTCATGTATTTTCATGATTTGTTTCTCCTTCTCTGAAAAGAGTATTCTTCCGTGCCACATTCTACTAACAAAATCAAACAAGCGGTTAACACTAACTTACCCATACAGTCAGTGGTGTAGCGTGGGCTTATGCCACCCGAAACGGAAGTGGGATCCAACCATTTAGAAAATTTAGTTCGTGAAAAAAATATTTATGTTACGAAAAAGGAAGTTTTGCCGTGAAATGTGCCGCCCGAGGCGCGCCGCACCTCTGCACAACGCTACGTCACTGCATAGTTGAAAAACTAATAACATTGTTAAAAACATCTAAACAAAAAACCCGAGTACTTAAAACGATTTTTTTGTTCATAATGATAAATAATATTTAATTCAACCCATATATAAGTTGAAAATAGAAAACACTCAAGTAAAAGTATTACAATATATATATATATATTTAGATAGGTCTATTCACTAGTTTTCATTTGATACCCATATTGTCGTAATAGTAAAAAAAAATCGTCCTTTTTCCTCTATTTCCAGGCGCCATTTCTAAAAATTATATAGCCTATGTGACTCTGCAAACTGAGACGATTCTAATGATATGTTGTACATCGTAATCCGTGAAGCCCTTTGGGCTGTAGCGCGTGCCAAAGAAATTGACATATAGACATACATACATACATAAATACGCTCGAGAAACATGACCTTCCTTCTGAAGCAGTCAGATAAAAATACATAAAAACAGTAAAATGTTTCGATGCACAAACAAATTATGTTAACTATAGACATTATGTTATTAAAATTCCTACCAGATAAGAAATACACGTATTTATTCGATTAAATCACTTGTGCAAATTGTGATAAGTATCTTTAATTCCTTCAATAGGTTAGTAAATACATATTTAAGTATATTTAAGAAATAAGTAACCACGCTACTCATTTACTACTGTTTACGGACATGCGTAATGTTTTTTGTAATTTTTGTAAAATTGCTCAACATTTTTCAATAAGTATAATTTCATAATAATATATGGTTCATAAAAAAGTAATAAACACATTGCAATACAACTATACAAATAAGGATTTAAGCAAAAAATGTCAGTTGATAGACGATCTAGCAGTAAACAAGTTAATATATTGTGATGTCAACGCTGGTAATAATTTACAATTAAATGCGACTCCATCTGTTTTGGTTTCGGTTTTAGTGACGTTATTGTGTATACTACGAGCAGAGCTTTTTTGAGGGACACATGGGAGCAATATCGATAAATTGCCATAAAACTAAGGATTTGATGAAAAAAAAACATTTTGTTTTTTTTAATAGGTCAAGATTATCCAAATACAAAATCAATCGAAAAGCACGGTAGTGCTTTGCCAAATTCATTCTGAAAATGCACTGGTGTGTTTATTTACACGAAAGGTTTCAGCGTGTTTTTTCCCCTATTATAACTGTGTTAATTATCCCTCAACATAAAGATATAAAAAATTGGTATATGTCTTTCTTGAACCGCGTCGCCTCTTATGAGATTATTTTTCTATTTCTACTCGTATGATTATATTTCTAAACAATTAAAAATATTTTATTTCTATTTAAAAAAGAGGAACTATTCAATGGCTGATTCTTTTTCTTTCATTACTAAATATATTTTATTGTCAATAAGGGTATAGTTGAATTCCACATATCTTTTTAAATTTGCTAAGACTACTTGAGACGATTCTTATGATATGTCATACGTCACAATCCGTCAAGCCGTTTGGGCTGTAGCGCGTGCCAAAGAAATTGACATACATAGACACAAACATACATGCACTCGAAAAACATTACTTTCTGTCACAGTCGAGTAATAAGAAGTTATGTCAGTACTTTATTATATATTATCATTAAGTATCACTGCTGTGTGCTAATTGTACACACACATTTTTTAAACAAATTTTGACCAATACAAGCAATCGGCGCTACACGCAGTCAATGCTACTGGATAGCTAGTGTAAATAGAATAAAGAGTCCGTAAAGGCAAGCTTCATTCCATCAACTTTTTGCATCAGGCCATCCACTTGTATGGCGCTCGAACGTAAATCTTAACAGTAAATATTCAAAGTTAAATATCCAACCACGCGTTCGGGCGTGAAAACTGTTGAAGGAAATAATTACTTAATCCTCATACTATTGAGTTTAATTTGGGACGCTCGCACATTGTACAGAATGTACAGATATTTTGAACTTGCGCGAGGTAAGTGTTTTGTGAAATATTGTTCGGTCGAGGATTATGCAATGCATATATGCAACTAGTATGATACGATAAAAATATTTTACATAGTACAGTACTGAACAATCTTTTATCAGATTAAAGAAGCAAACGCATGCAGTCCAACTGATTTTAAGTAGCTGCCATGGACATCTGTAAGCAACTTCATATAGAAGTGGGCTTCGATTTGAAGTCGATCACAGATGCATTGTTACTTCCGAGGATTAAGATGGTCACCTCATATACAAGAGAACCGGCAAACAGCCTTGGAAGGGTAGGTTCCCTGAGGTTTCACGCAAGACCTGCTTAACGTTAGAAATAGGTGTGGCGGTGGGGCTTCCCCGCCGAACTACATTGATTCCACGGTACTGCTTTTAGGCTACTGAGTTCTGGTACCAGAAGTACTAAAAGAAGTAGAACGGTGTGGATCGACAGCGGCACCACCAGTGGCGTAGCGTGAGCTTACGCCGCCCGGAGCAGAAGTTGAACTCGCCACACATTTACAAATTTTAGTCGATAAAACAAAAAAAGCGATAATATTTAACCAAAACAAATCGACAATATGTAACTTGACAACCAAAAAAAAACGAGAATATTTAACTTGATGACAAAACAAGGTTGCCAAATATAGTTGCCGCCCCTCAAAATGTGCTGCCCGGGTCGGACCGCCCCTCCGCCTCCCCCACGCTACGCTACTGGGCACCACTACTTATTTCTGCCTAATAATAGCAGTGTTAAGCTCTGCTGTTCCTGCTTTGAACGATGTATTTCGGTAATACTTATCCGAGGTTCCAATTTAGTTCTAAAATGTAATAATACATAGTGGCCAACTTTAGGTTAGACTAATCCAGTCTTGGGTTAATTACAAATATCCGCGGTCGCTACTCGCTACCCACTATCAGTTTCTGTACGTCCCAAATATAAAGAGATGCAATTTCCTCAAAATATATCTCATCCACTTGTGGAAAAGTTATATAAAGATGAAGAGACGTTACATGTAACCTTTTAATAATATAGAAGTTGCAAACGAGCACGTATTCCCTCATGCTAAGAAGCCTCAGCCATCCATGGATTTTTGTTATGAACCCTATCGTATTGACGACCCGCGTGGCCGAGCGGTTACCATACCGACCTAACGCGCAGTGGGTCCAGGTTTCGATCCCTGGCCAGACAGGCATTCGAATGATGAGTTTAGATTTCTGTTCTGGGTCTGGGTGTTTGTGTATTCGTCTCTATGGGTCCATGGCACCCACGACACAGGAGAAAATCCTGGTGTGGGACTATGAGTGTACAAAGCGTCCTACGTGTTAGTTGAGTTCTACATGACATCCGCCACACTTACTTTGCTATTCCTGAGAACTAACTTGAAATTAGTAAACTTTAAATACTGTTTTACTAATAAGTTTACATTTTAGTAGTAGCAGTGTTAAGCGTTGCTGTTTTCTAGACTGAAGGGTTTAGTAAGTATGACACTGTAATATAATCAATAATATATCTGGGATTAATTATAAATGTCGATGGAAGGCAATTGTCGAAAAAAATTTGTCAAAACCATTGAAAAAAAATTTTTGGCAAAAACATCTTTGGAAAGAAATTCTAATTCCCATATAGATAATAACGTTTTTAGAATTTATCAAATACATCCCTTATTTACCCTCTGATGCTCTCATAATGAGCAGAACATTAATTAATTTAATAGCGGCTTCTTTTACTTATTTCTTGTTCGCGTGTAATTGTATGGATGCCATCACATGCGCCCGCGCATCGAGTGATAACTTAACCATTTAGCTAACTGGACTCGACTGGAGTATATTCTACAATCGTTCGTTATTTACATTGTAACCACTCGTAATAAATCTCTTTTGCACGTGCCGCTCGGCGTTCGATATTCTCTACTCTCGCTTCGTCAATGTCAAGCCATTTTCTCTACTTAAATTGTTTCTATGACATTTATAATGCGCTTTAAGAATAGTGTGATTTCATATATATCAAGAGAAACACTCTTTTTGTAACATTAAAAACCTTTAAAAAATACAAAGTTTAAAATATAAAAAAAATATTAAAAAGAATCCCTGGACGTTGCTTTGTCTGTATGTAGTTTTATAGTATTTTTTACTCTTTATTTCGATGTTTGAGAACTAAGTCATGGACATTGTCAACCCTTGTCACCTTATAAAATCTATTTGCATATACCAATTGTATATGCAAATAGATCATAAAGTAAATAAAGTAGATAATAAAGTAAATCTTTTTCCTTAATTATTCTTTTTGAAAGATGCATTAATTGGGACATATCGATTTTTTTTTCAAATAAATTCAGTTTCCAATTCCAGAGACATCACCAATATTCCTATTTCTGCCTCAGAACAATAGTGTTGAGAGATGCTATGTTCTGTTTGAAAAGTGTTAAGAAGGTATTATATTTGCTCGATACGTTCTGATTTAGTCCTCAGAGGTACATCTCTGGTACGATTCTAATCTTTTCTTGGGTCAGATATCATCTCATGGGCAGCAGTGGCCACTTTTTTATCAGTTTGAAGTAGCAAACGAGTATGCAATGCTTCTGTTGGTAAGTGGAGTCTGTAGCCCGTAAGCAACTTCATACAGAACAGGGGTTCTATCTGAAGTCGGTCACAGATACGTTGACCGACTTCAGATAGAACCCCGAGGACGAAGATGTTCGCCTCATGTGTAAGTGAGAAGACAACCACACCTTTTCACCGAAACGATGAGAAGAAGTACTTTACGCTAGAAATATGTAAGGCGGGGGTACCTCATCGTTTGAATTACACTGGTTCTGCCATCTACCACCTACCATCAGCTGAATGCATGTTTATTATACTTCCGCAATATGATACGAAATATCGCTACTTTGACTGGAAATACTTATAAAAAAAAGGTTATAGGTATATAAAGCAACGGTAGAAGTGTCCGTATTGAGAATAGTACCCCACTGTAAGCTCACAACAACTTTTTCATTATTATCTAGCAGGAACCTATAAATGCAAGACTCATCTTACCATTAAAGTAATTCAATGGGATTTTTCGCAACGTTTTACCTGATTCGATCATTGCCTCTTATTCCATTAATTTAACCTTGACAATTAACCTCTTTTGGATATCACCAACACAGCCGTGTATGGGAAAATAAGCATTTTTATAGTTCTACGGAATAAAGAGAAAACTGTATTTATTAAGGTTTAACGTGTAAAAGGTGTGACTTGAATGGGACAACTTGATGAAGCTGAAGTTTACCTATTTGTTTTTGTACTTAATTGTTTTTAATTAAAGTATAAAGGTTGGTCATATTATATACAAAGTTAGGAAAGAATGCAGTGGGTTGTTTCGCAGTTCGTCAAGCCTATTTCAGTTAATAATATATATTTAATAAAAGTACGGCTATTAAATACGAAGAAATAGATTTTTAAAACCTGACGGGTATTGAAAAGATCACTTATAATTATATATATGATGTGGTGAGATCAATTTAAATATGTGACATGAATTTTACAAGTCACATAAATAAATAAATCTAAGATCGTTAGATTAACGAAAAAAATGTCTTTAAAAATAATAACTACAAAAAATCGTTCTTGAAAATAACTTTCTCCTATACAATAATATCAGCAATCGATTTCAATTAATAATTTCATATGTTTCCAGTCCCATAGATCCGCAGGAAACAAACTACTGCGTGGTAGCATCACATAAAAAGAACTACACATCACTATGTGCGGCTCAATACGACGTTAAGGCGAGTCGTTTGGAGAACAAATCCAATCGCTTCAACTCCGGGGAAGATGGAGAAACTGATCGGTCTAAGGGAAACGACAGTTCCGATAACGCCACAAGGGTTACTGAAGTGGATAATAAAATTGAAATAGACACAGATAGTTTCAGCTCGTACGAGAATTTCAAGAGTGTTTATAGGCGGAAGAAGTTTGGTGAGTAGGATTTTATCTTGAAGATAAGAAATAATATAGAAGAGAAGAGAATAATTAGAAAGAAAATATAAAAGGATATGATACGTATTTTAAAGATTATGAGGTAATGTAAAACATATATTAAGAAAACAAAGAACGTATCGTAAACGTAAACTACATAGAAAGCTATAACGTTTATTAAAGCTATCATTGTATTTACACCATATAAAGTATGATTGTACCTACAGTTAAAACCAACTCAAATGGCATAATTTTTGACTAATATCTAAAGAAGATAAGACTTACAAGCTTCCGGAGACCAAAAGGTTGGCGGCTACTTTGCACAAAGATTAAGTCTTGCGGTACAGCAAAGTAAGCCGCCAGTGTTTTTGGAACCATGCCTCACACGGCCATTTTAGACGGTCTGTTTTACTTATAATTACTATTATTAATTTTGTATATGGGTATATGTATAGCTTTAGAATTAATTTTATGTTTTTCAACGTTCAAAATAATAATAAACATGTATTAATCAAACTGTACAAATTAATAAAAGAAATTTTCTAAAGAAGCAAGCACAGACAGTTTCCGTAATCGTCTTTTTGTATCATGACACTTACATTACGGGGAATCTTATAGTATTCAATGTATAAGTATATAATGTGCTATTTTATAGCGTAGACATTTGAAATTAGTCATAACCAAATTCAAATTACAAATGCATGAATCAATTCCGTTTGATTTTAAAATTATTTTCCCCGAAGCTCAGTTTATATCTTGCCTGTATACGTTTTGTTAATACGTTAGTTTTTTTGGTCGTCTTCTGAACTGTCTTTAAAAAGGATATTGGAATTATAGATATTGATGGATCAATCTAAATAGGTCCGTGTGTCAAACCAGGTCGAAGTACAAGAGTGACCAATGAAGATCCTGTAATAGCATGCGTCGGGGAGAGAACGCATCATCTGATTGAAAACCTGGATCCTAGTATTGTAAGCATATATTTTTTTATCTTAATTAAGTAGCAAACGAGCATGCAGTACACCTGATGGTAAACGATTACTGCCGCCCATGGACATCTGTAAACAACTTCAGTAGATCAGGGAGTTCTATCAGAAGTAGATTAATGATGCGTTGCTACTCCCGAGGACTAAGATGGTGGCTTCATATATAACTGAGCCGTCAACCACACCTTTTCAACGAAACGCAAGAACTGCTTCACGCTGGAAATGGGTGTTAATTTTATATTATAAACTGACACTATAAGAAATATATATGTATATATTTAAGTGATACTTTAACATTTTTTCACTGAAAACGTATTTTCTTGTTATTTTCCACATTTTATCTAATGTTATAAATTCCAATACAGACACGTAATATATAGTTTTTGGATCATTCTAATTAACAATACATTACACTCTTACATTATTTACTATTCCTTATCCTAAATGATATCAAACATTCTCATTAAAGTCGGCAAACAAGCCACCTTTCCAATGCCTATTGTTTTTCAAAACGCTGTTTCTTATTTTCAGGCCGATCGTGCATATTTCAACACCTTATATCAATGTTCTATTCTAGTCATTATCTGTACTTACTTCATATCTAACATTTATACTTGTATGATCTTGTTCTGTATTATTTACCCTTATAAAATGTTTTCATTTTACTCAGACCTACTTCGTCAGTGTCTTCGGTGTTGCCAGAGACCGTCGGGCAGGCTCCCTCTTAGCGATTGGCAACGTACGACCTCGTACATCAACGGCGAAACGGTTACGAGAAAATGTATCCCACAAGTCTGATATTCGTGGGAAGACCGTTTATTACTTTAAGGTAAGAAGAACTGAAGAATACAACGGTAAATCGTTGGATTCAGATGGCACAGATCCGGTAGAGGTGGTGAAATTTAATGGAGGCTTATGTTCAGAAGTGGACCTTTAAATACTGTATGGGTAGAAGTAGATGAACTAGACTTCGATTGATAGTAACACACAAAAAACTAGGCTTGCAAATTTTTGATGTAGATAATTGAAATAGCAAACGAGCACGCAATCCACCTGATGGAAAGTAGTCACCTCACCGATGGATATCTATAAGAAACTTCATATGGAACAGGGGTTCTATTTTAAGTAAATCACTGATACGTTACTGCTCCCCAGGACTAAGATGGTCGCCTCATAGGTAATAAGACATAACCCATAAGACAACCATACCCTTCCACGGAAACGCAAGAAGTGTTTTACGCTTGAAATAGGTGTGACAGTACCTTCCGGTTCGAATTAGAGTCATTCTAGCTGGAAAATTAAACCTTCGTGAAGTTTTGATAATTCATGACGTCGAATAAAGCTACTATGTATAATTTATTAGCACTATTACATGGGACGTTTCCTTTTACTCCGCAATAGTCAGTAATTAACTTAGACCGTATGCTAAGCGATGTTATTGCATATGTTTTTTATTTACATATATTACATGTTATCTTCAATTAATATCAGCTCCATGCAAGCCAGCTGATATCAAATACGAAACATCCATGTAAAAATTCATGTACATATCGAATACATTGAACCAATGGTTCTTGATTGAATAATACACTGACACACGCCACCTCATTTTTATGTGTTAGTGTTTGTATAGATATAAATAATAATAGATCCTAATAATGAAATTTGTCGTTTTTAGGCTACAATCAGTTCAGGGGGAGGTGTATGGCTTTCAATATCAACATGTGGAGGCTCTGTGGATGTAGAAGTGTCTG
This sequence comes from Cecropterus toxeus, assembly GCA_018249875.1. Classification (NCBI taxonomy): domain Eukaryota; kingdom Metazoa; phylum Arthropoda; class Insecta; order Lepidoptera; family Hesperiidae; genus Cecropterus; species Cecropterus toxeus. The sequence continues at coordinate 12,162 of DWNE01000707.1, read as the reverse complement.
TTAGAGGCAAAAGATTGTACACGTTAAAAGATATAGGTAAGTAACATTATCATTACTATTTTCTAATTGGTCACTTTGTTTTTTATAGTTTCATGATTGCCAGTTGTGGAACCAGTAAGAGCGATGAGGAAAAGAAGGGAGGGGAGAGGAATATTGTCTTATATATATATTTTTTATAATATTTGAGTAGCAAACGAGCAACGATTCAACTAAGTGGCCATTAGCATACATGCACACTGTAATGAATCTTTTTAGAAGTAAGCTAGGGTTGCCAGCCGTCCTATAATATTATTGTCCTATATTAGTATTGTACTATATCTCGTGTCTGCGTACTACATAATATAATTGAAGTAGTAATGTAAAAATACTATACCTATTTTAGACACCGAAATTTATCAAACAAATCCGTCAGTATTAAATCCAAAATTTACGAAAGCGTATTTACATTTATTTTAAAACAAGCATGTCATTTTAAAAAATATAAGAAATATAGATTTATTGAAAGAATTATATTTTTGTCTACATGTTATGTATTGTCCATAAGCTACTATGTAATATATGTGTACTATATTTTATGATTTATTTGAAAAAACACTTTTAATATATAATATATTTTGTTGACAAAATGTTGGTAATCCTAGACCTAATATGTGAGTCAGCCATTTAGTTAAAGTTTTTTTTACTTTTTATAGAACCACACTCCAAATTCTTCGTACCAGCGCCAATGCCAACATCATCAATACAGGAAACAAGTGACGAAGGCTCAGTACAATTTGACTCAAGTTCAGAAGAAACAAGAATGAGATACGTTATTCGTGTGATCCCAAATCGATGGTACAGGGACGGCGCGGTAAATGTTGAGGTAACGGTCTTTTTTATTTCCTTTATCAACTACCCTTTCTGCTATGGTGATTTGTTACTATTATGACTACGGCTGCGATTACTATTAACTAAAATTGTACCTTGTGGAGTCACTCTTCAATAGCACCGCTCCCTCACTTCCCGTTGATATCATAGGTGACAAAGGGTTGTTCCTATGGCCCTAAGAAGACGTTGCGACCATCTCTAAGACTTTGTAATCTTGGTCAGCACACGCTTTAAAAAAACACCCTTTCTACACTCATAGCTCCACACTAGGATTTTCTCCTATGTCGTGGGTGCCATGGACACACAAAGACGAATACACAAACACCCAGACCCAGAACAGAAATCTAAATTCAGCATTCAGCAGAGTCTTCTTGTGTAATATCATAACTCACTGCGGTTACCATTAGCAAAATGACTCGTTGGGAGAAGCCTATGTCCAGCAGTGGATTATCCTAGATAATATCTAGACTTGTCATTTTTTATTTATTTTTTCTTAACTTTCAGGTAACAGCATCAACCACAAGATGGGGTGCAAGTACTCCAGAACTTTTAGAAGACGGAGGCACTGTAAGGGAACTGAGGCCAAGAAGGTCTTGTAAATCTGTGGAAGTTGCATTCTTGCCAGCCAGTCACAATGCTACAAATGTTATCAGGTCAGCTGGTTTGTTTTTATGTCTGAAATTATTAATAATTTTTGTTATTGACGTGAAACATCCATAGGCAACAGATAAACTTGGTTGTTGGCATGCCACACAGTATTTTTTTTAGCACCATCTTTTATAAATTTTTGAAACTATTAAATATCGAATAAATTAAGCGGCCTGCGTTAGTTTGATTTAGTGCGGGGTACTGTTCGTAGATTGCGTTATTAAGCGAGATATAACATTCTACTTTCCGAACACTTTATTGTACTTTTTGATTTAAAACTAACATTACTCTTTATTCACTTGTTATATGTATTTCTTTCCTTCTTCTTTTTATTTGATTATTTGTTTATTTTACTATGTACTGCTCCAGACTCATGTTAAGCAAGAAGGCTTAACATGAGTCTGGAGCAGTACATGGTCTTTGATTGGACATACTTGACAATATTTTGTTTTTAGATATTGTATTGCCACAAGGGAAATAGTGAATAGCGACAGCTACGTGTGCTCGACCAGGCGGACGCACATGAGAAACCAGTGTGTGAATCATTTGCTACGACCACCGTACGTATGAGGATAAAGGATTTTAAATAACCTTTGTTCTTTTTTAGTTTTGTTGATATGGGAGTCATTGCTTCGCTATTCTGCAGAGTCAATAATTTGATAGACGTTTGCAACTTATTATATGGACAAATTATTTGTAGAAATGTCTAATAATAAATGAATAATTAAGTAATTTTAAATATGTGAGTAAGTAGATACCTACTAAAATCGGAAATTGAACGGCTAACCATTATAACAGCTTTATAAGCTGAGTGGGTCTCGCGCGACTACACTATCACGAGGCAAGATTAATAATTATTATTAAAGAAAAATTTTGCCGCGATTTAAAAGTCCACGACTTTTTTTTCGGATCATTTTTATCATTATTCGCAACAAATAATACCTACTAATAGTAAAATTATTTGAGTAATTTAATTATTTAGGTACTTTTTAATAAACATTTTTTTATATCATAATGATTTTATTTAATGCTTATTTTCAGAACACGGGTAATAGTACAGAAAGTACTTGGACTTAGAGCTGGAAAAAAGTATGCCATTCAAGTAACAGCTTGGAATAAAGAAGCCTCTGTGCCCTATAATATGTTGTATGTTGATACCAACGCGTCGTGTAAGGAAGGATAACGATTAAGGAAAGCTAGCTAAATCAGTATTATGGTAAACATAATAATTTTGTATTTACAGACGTAAAGGATGTTTACATGGCTATCCTTTGACATGTTATTAAAAATAAAATACACAAACATATATGCTGTCACTGTCTGTCACCTGTCATATAATTTTAGGGTTGCCATCTTTTTGTTTAAGCTTTTCTTGTTTTTTCTTCCGAGAATTGTCATTTTTTAAGCAAAAATAAAACATTCAATTTTGTTAGAACCAAAGAATGAAATCTTTATATTAGAAAAACTGACTGCATAACTAGAGAAAAAATTACGACTCCCTCAATACATATAACTGTATCTTATCAATAAAATCCAGTAATATGACTTCGCGTAGTGGAATTAACATGTAACAGTTGATTTGATATTTAGGTATTTATTTTTCCCGAACAGAATTACACTGGTTTTTCACCATCACAAGTTTATATCAAGGTTCTCATTGAAAACAATTTTATAGTGATTTTGAAAAATATATTTCATTTCTAAGGCGCCACTATGAATTTTCTTTTATAAATTAATCTTTGCAAACTTAGTAAAACTTTTTAGGTATTTATTTTTATAATAATATTATCTTTAGTTTTATTATAATAACCAATATAGTTATAAAAAAGCATCTTTATAAAATGTATTACGTAGTTCCTACAAGAGAGGTCGTGTATTATAAATAATAAATTTGTGTTGTTAAAATAAATACATTACATTTTGTAATTATTATGAGTCTAAGAGAATGTTCAATGCTTTGTCGAATATGTGATGATTATTATAATATTATACATAGATTTATAAATTAATAACTTTAATTATTTAATTTTAGTTCAATATTAAATTTGTGGTGTAACGTCAAGGGATATTTTTTTTAATAATTATTTACTTAAATAGTCACTAGAAACCGACCAAAAGTGATTTTTAGCTGAAATACTAGTTTTGGGTGAAACCGAAACTTTTTACACTAATGAACATCTACACAATTCTCTGAAATTATAGACTTCCTGATTTATATGAGCACTTGGACAATTTATATTTACTGTATTTTTTTTCGATTTAACAGAAGCGTATGATTATTAAATATTACACTTAATTATTGACATAAAAATACCTAAGAAGTCAAAGAATGGTCGTTGGCGTATTAAAGGTAAAGTGCCTGAGTGTAGCCGACTTGGCTAAAATCTAAACTTAGTAACTAATCTTAACTGTAGTATGAATGAAAATATTTCTTTTTAACTTCAGATTATAATACAGATACATACATATAAAATATAGCTTATTACATATATTGATGAATATTGTCTAGTGATATAGTAGTAGTTGCAGTGATAGGTATCAATTCTATATTTTGTAAAACAATAATGTGTGAAAAATTAACATTTTTAATGGCATTATAAGTATAATTTTTGTAAAATTTTGTGAGTATTTACTTTATATTAATTACTATTTTTTTATTGTAAAACAATGAAAAACATAATATAATATATGAAGCTGAGTTGTATAATTAAGTTTTTACTATTAATTTTCTTTGTAATTTTCCAAAATTCTTAATGTAAAAAATTACACCTTTGTTAATTAAAACTTAACTAATAACAAACTTTGTATACATAAGTTACTTGTGGCATTTACATTTAATTACAGACTCTAATAAGTTCCTATTACATTTACGTAATATTGTTTAATTTAGGAAATAAGAGAACTTAAAATAAATTTAATTGAATAAAAAACGGTGTTATTCTCATTTCAACAATATCTCCCCAAGTTTGCTATGAAATAATTAAGAAGAGAAATAAAATTGATGAGAATATAAAAAAATAACTACAAATACAATCGGGCAACACTGATAAAACAGCACAGTATTAATGGCTGAATGTCATAAATTCTTTGTGTATATTTTTAAATACAAATAAATATTAATATTGTCAATGTCATTGGGAAGACATTTGTTCGGAGTTAAGTAGCGTCTCAGTTTTCATAGTTATATTGTTGTTTTAAAACGTATAACCAAAATATTGTTAGTTCTGTAGAAGTATTAATTGAAAATGACTACAAATGAAAAACAATTTCTAGGACCACTGACATTACATCAAAAGACTGAAGCCCCGACGATTTTTAAAAGCGATGAACCCGTGGAATGTTTATGTGTTTTGTGCGACGAAAAATACACTTTTCCGGTATTGGAACAGCCATACTTGACTCATTTATTCATGGAACATCGCCTAGTAATAGCTGATGTTAATCAGATAGCGGATTTGGGCGCGTACGTCAAGTATTGGCGATTAAGATTTAGAGGTTAGTTTATTTACAGAATTTTTGTTTTAATATGCAACGGGTAGACACGATAGGGTACTTACAATACGCGGTTTTTTAATTCATTAATAGCTGTCATATGGAACCATGGATCATGGTCCAGAAGTGGGTTAATTTATTAGACGTATATTAAGATTTTCCAACTCCATAATATGGCCCACCAACTCATTTTAATTTGCCAGGGCCGAAGTGATTAGTAAATAATAAAACACCATTTTATTATTTAATAACCATTAACCAGGTAGCAGAACCAGTGTAGTACGACTGGGAAGGTACTACCGTCGCACCTATTCCTAAAGTCAAGCAGTACTTGCGTTTCGGTGAAAGAGTGAGGTTGCCGGCTGACTTATATTTGAGACGAACATCCTAGTCCTCGGGAATAGCAATGCATCTGTGATTGACTTTAGATAGAACACTTGTTCTGTATGAATTTGCTTACAGGTGTTTATGGGCAGCAGTGACCGCTTACCATTAGGTTGACTGCATGCTCGTTCGCTACTTCAGTCTGGTAAAAAAAAGAACAATAAAATGCTGGTAGTTGTCAATACCATTATAGTAGCTGACTCCAGCACTTTGCAATTGGTTAATATCGGAATGAAAACTGACCAGTGGCTGTGTCATTGTCATTCCTTATTATTATTGTTTTTGTAAAGTTTTTAGGATGTTATATTATTTAATTTTTTACTATTAACATCAAATATACTAACATGTGGCGTTCAGACAATCTTAGATGCAAAATTTATGCCCACTTTCATTAAAGGTTGGACAGCCTTGATCTATACCCTACATCTAATTTGTTTCTCTTTCTTAAGATGATTCCATATCTCAACATTACTTAACTGAAGTCAGTTAAATCGTGTCATGACGGTTGAGTAGATTTTTGAAATCAAGAAATTTAAAAATGACATGTTCTAATTACTCGTTACATTTTAAAATTAATCAATTCTGAGATAATATTACTTTAAAATCATGTACATATTGTTCTATTGAGGCACTAACATTTATATTTCCACTATAGTGACAGTGCTTGCTTTGCTGAGCTTTTGTTTAACCATTTGCACTTGAGGTTCTTTTCAATTGTGTGTACCACCAGCCTAGGAAACAAAAGTACTTCTGAGTAAAATATCTTATTAAACATCGTAAATTACATAAATTGACTATACCTGTTTTAAAATTAAAAATTAGTGTACTTATTTATGGTTTTATTATAATATACGTAAATAGTATTTAGGCCACTATAAAGTATGTCAAAGCCAAACAGGGGACTGGAATTTTTTATTTATTCATTTGATCTTTATCATACCCTAAAATCCGGTACAGAAGGGGGGCTTAATGCTATATATATTTTACCAGCCAACCATTAGGCTTAGAAGAAAACATGATAGGCAGTACATTATATGTATCTTCTGTTGTCTTAACTCTTGTAGTTCTGAATCTTTTATATATATATATATATATATATATTTGTTCTTGTTAGTGTGAAAAACTTGGAACGTAAAAGTACTTCCTTTTTATTGCTACTAGTATTACTGATGTTGCTAAGGGGGAGGTTTAAAATAATATAAAACCTGCCAGTGTTAGTTATTTTGATCTCTGAAGCCATTTATTATTTTTACCTATCTTTTATTTATCTTTCAGACCAAAGCCTACCATACTTTTGCACAACAATGCTTTTAGACAACAAACCAGATGGTACCAAGTCTAAAAATGAAGAGTATTATCTTTTGAGTGACGTCCTTCCTGAAGACAAAGAATTGAGGACAAATCTTCAACAAATAAAACTAGAGAAGTTACTGGAAAGGCATGCATTTGAAAGAGAAGATAAGACCTATATTAGAGAATGTTTGTTCTGTAGATATATATCAAATACTACAAGAGCGGGATACCTGAACCATTTGTATGAGAAACACAACTTTCATATTGCAAAACCAGACAATTTGATATTCATTGATGAATTAGTAGACTTATTAGGGAAGAAAATAGAGAATTTGCAATGTATTTTCTGTGAAGGCTTCTTCAAAGACCGCAATATCCTTAAGGAACACATGAGGAAGAAAGGACATAAGCGGATTAATCCGGACAACAGGGAGTATGACAAATACTATATAGTTAATTATGTGGGCGATAAACATCCGATAAATAACAGACCTAAGAGACCTAGGAATAGGATTAAGAGACCACCAACTGAAAAATATGAACAAGAGCCTATAGTAGACAGTGATCCAGAATGGTCAGAATGGACAGAAGAAAATGGTCCAGTAATAACCTGTCTACTTTGTGAACACACTGAAATGGATTATGAGAACATATTGGACCATATGGAGAGGAAACATGAATTTTCATTCACACAAGCGACTACAGGCTTAGATTTTTATCAGAAAATCAAAATAGTTAACTACATACGCCATCAAATCCATCTGAAGCAATGTTTAGGCTGTGAAACAAAGTTTGAGGATTTGAAAATTTTGGAAAAGCACATCAGGGATAATAAACATTTGGTTCTTGAAAAGGAGAAGTGGGACCAACCGGAGTATTATTTTTCGACTTATGAAGATGATTTGTTCCTATGTTTCATTCAAGATGAAGAAGAGAGTTGGTGGTCCTGTGATGAAAAAGAAGTTGAAAAGAGGAACTCCATGTCAGACAGTATATCGAAGGAAATGGCTATGGCTGTCCTTGGTGATTAATTGATTATTATTGCTTATTTATACTTATGTACACATCTATAAGTCGTTGTGGAAATAAATGGCTCACAAAGATACTTGAAATTTAAAATATCATTTCAATGTCTACTTTTTAGCGTGTCTTTTATAAGATCGGAGTAGAAAAAGAATGAAATCAAGTGGCCACCTGATTGAAGAGCAAGCATTCTGTCAGATGCTAAAGACTATGGACATTTGTAAGCAACTATACATAGAACAAATCTGAACTTAATACCTGTTGTGTTGAGATTCCGATGACAAAAATGGTCCCTCATATGAAAATAACTCAGCAACCACATCTTTCCACTGAAAGGCAATTACTTCTTCACTCGAAATAAGTGTGGCAGTTACCTTCCTGATCATTCCTTGCTTATTCTGCCTTGAGATGGTGATATATGTCTATAACCCTTTACGTAACAAACAGCTATGATAACCACTCCTCCATGCAGATCATGGAAATATTTTATAATAAAAACCGAAATGTATTAAAAGGTTCAGGGTATGGTGAAGAATAAAATGAGTATAACTGCCACATCATTTTCTACCATGTTACAGTTCTTGCGTTGTGAAATCAAATATTGCCTGATTTAAATATGCTGTTGCCATCATAGCTCTAAGGAGTGGCAACTCATTTGTGATCAGCATTAACCACATACTTAAAAGTTAATAGAACTTTTTGTGGTTCGACTCTCAAAGCATCAACGCCTTACCTATTTCTGGCAAAAAACAGCTGTATTGTTATGGTAAGGGAGATATAGTCATTTTCCGATCCGGTGGTAGTGTAAGAAAAAATACTTTAAATGACAATTTGTAAGTGCCCCAGTAGGCCTATACAAAATAAAGATATTTTTCATTTCACTTCATTTCATTTCATTTAGTTATCTGAGGCGTTCCAACTTACTCCTCAGGGGTAGCATCGGATCAGTGGCTAACCTTAAGTAAAACTCAGACTTGGGTTACATGCTTCGTTACATGACTTATCTGGGGTTGATTACAAATGACCATAGCCAGCAATGGCCGCTTACCATCAACTAGACAACGCTCGTTACAACTTTAATTTGTTACAAAATAAAGACATCTTAATCTTGACATTTTCAGACATTGTAAAGCTGATGTGTACTGATTTAAATGTTCTAATCATAAATGTAGTATATGGATCATTTTATGTTATATGTTAAGTATTGTAAATGCATATTATTCATCTATTGGTTGTAATGTATTTTGATATTGTTTTATGCTCTTTACAATATATAGTTATACACATAGTATTTGTCAGCAAAGTTCTTTATGTAAATAATGTTATTTTATATACTTAACCAATCCATTGTACTATGATGTAATGTATTTATATTAAATGTGTATTTATATTGAAAGTAAAATAATCGCTATTAAGATCTATTATAATAATTATAGTGTATAAATATTGGTTTACAGCCCTGTTTGTGTTTTAAAATAAGGGGAAAATGTCTAAGTTGTACCAGACAATGTAAGAAATAAATGCATTTTTGTCTTTGATTTTTAATTTTTTATACGAGCCGAACTAGGACACCCGTGCCCGTGCTACTAGCCACCAAAATCAGATAATTTAATTGTACGTTGACGCGGTTTTGATAGACATTAAAAATTTATAAACAAATCTTTTTACCCGTAAATACTTTGCTATAGATCCTTCTAGAAAAATACTTCCATTAATATAATGAAAATGATTTTAAAGTGTCTGTACATTAATTATAAATGTTAAAAAATGATAGTTTGAAGAACTGAAAAGAAGCAGTAACAGGCATATCTTTAATTTTTAGAACTTTTGACTGTCTATTTGTGTGTTAGTTTGTGTGTTTAAACCGCGAAACAAAAGTACAGAATTTAATTTACTCCATTTAAAATATTTATAGTCTGTACATTGATATAACGAGACTAATTAAAACACAGCAATTAAAATAAGAATTGAACAATAAAATAATATTTAAACATTTATTTTATTAAAATTCATGTCTTCAATTTCAATTCTTTTAAAAGTTATTTTAATATGAAAAACATAAGTTTGAATTGTTTTTAAACGCGACTCAAAATGCGGATATCATGTACTAAATGGACTTGTCTATATGAGTAGGTAGTTTCTAAAAACTAACTACCCTCTTATAAAAAAAACGTCTATAATTTACGTACGACATTTTGAATTGAAGAAACCGCTCTTCAATTAGTTTGCTATTACGCTCAAGTGGGGTCCATTGTCACCCAAATTCCATTATCGATAAAGAACTTGAGTTGAGTGAGTATGAATTTGTAGCAAATGTAGATACCTACCTAAATCCGAATATTGTCGCCGATTATCATATAAGGGTCGTTGGAAATGCGTTATCTTTTGGAATTAATAATGAAATCTGTGGATATTTGAATTGGGTATTGTTTTTAGTACTACTTTACTATAGAATTAGATGTAATACTACCTACGTGTTAGTACGCATTTACTTTGTAGTAAAAGGTATGGATGCTCCATGAATATTTAAATCTCAAAACTGGATTTATTATTTTTAAGGAAACTAGCATCTTTTTTATTATCTTAATAATCTTACAAGGGTCTTCAAATTACTGTACCCCGATGCGGTTACTTAAATAACTTTATTTTTTTCTTAAAATATAGAAGAAGAAAAGTAGCAGTGCACCTGATGGAACATGATCACGCCGTCAATGGTCACCTAGATCTATCCCAGGTAAGCCTTGAAACTGTTAAATCCTCCATTAGCTTGGCTACAGATTCGTTGCTACCTAAGACGAATAAGGTAGAACGCCTGTCATAAGACTCATAAGCACCATTTCCGTCAAATTAGAACATTAGTTGTACGAAACTTATATTTTAGACGATCATGTCAGTCCTCTGGAATGGCAAATGGTAACGCATCTGTGATCGGCTTCAGTAAGAACCCCTTTTGTATATGAAGTATCTTACAGATGTCCATGAGGGGCAGTGGCTACTTGCCATCAGACCGACTGTAAGCTCGTTTGCTTACTTCTATATGATAAAAAGTATACGGCCGAAAAAGGGCTGTGGTACCTCGTGATTTTGAATCACGAAGGGTTCTACTTCCATTAAATATATCTAGTTGTTAAACACATTCTTAAATTGATGATTAATGTATGAAAGTAACTTAAATTACTGATCGGTTACATTCATTTTACTACATAAATACGATTTTCTATTGAGTTGTCCACTTAACTTTACAAAAATCAATTATAATGAACAAATTCGTACCCAAACAAATTAAATCGGCCATTTGTCATGGCCCTCCCAAATTGACGACCTTTTATGTTATGGAAATTTGAAATTGAAAGGTCAGTCGTACAAAGCCAGAAGCCTTAGTTTGTCCCGGATGTACATACAAGGGATTGTGAATATTTTCGAAAACAAAAAATGTATATTATCTATACTAATATTATAAAGCTGAAGAGTTTGTTTATTATGTTGAACACACTAATCTCACGAACTAATTGAAAAAATATTTTTATGTTTAATAGTCTATTTACTGAGAAAGGCTATATGCTATATATAAAACAGCACGCTATGTTTTTACGTTAGTTTTATACAATCTACAAAAATCGTTAATACTTTCCCTCAAGTTGTGCGCCTAAAAAAGTTTCACAGCAATATGTAATTGGAATGTTTACATTTTTTCTACAAATGGAATGTGGATTATCTCGTACCCGAAATCTATTCGCTATACTCTATCCCTCTCTATACCATTCTCATGCACTATTTGTTGTACACGAGTTGTATGGGAATTGCCTCTTCTGTATTCATTTATCTGGGCTCTTGTTACAAATGTGTCCTTGGATGAGATGCTAGCAATTCATAGTTATAGCTTTCGGGGCTACGATTTGAAGAGAATGCGTGTTTTTTTTAGAAGAACTACATAAGCCAATAGTATTTTTTTATTAAAGTGAACCTTCTTCTAGTCTGGTCATCTGATCTAGACATTCAAAGTTAGTAAACTAGCAACATCGTTAGAAACGTTAAAACAAAAAAACCGTCTGCTTTAAACGAACTTCTTAATAAATGGAAGAACGGTAAGGTTTATCGAGCGTATGTATGTACGTTTTTTTTGTTTCTTTGTTTGTATGTCAGCGCAAACGGCTTGACGGATTGTAACATAATTATGACATATCATTAGAATCATCTCAGTTTGCAGTGTCATAGGCTATATTTTATAAAAATGGTGCCTACAAATAGGGAAAAAGAGGGGGAAGGGATGACATTTTTACTATCGCGGCAATATAGGTATCAAATTAAAGCTAGTAAATAGACCATTCTTAAATATATAAATATTGTGAAATGAATCTTTATTTTGTATAGGCCTACGGGGGGCACTTACAAATTGTCATTAACAGTATTTTTTCTTACACTACCACCGGATCGGAAAATGACCTCAACTGAGAA
>DWNE01000706.1:0-26337 GCA_018249875.1 Cecropterus toxeus | reverse complement strand
CAAAAGGTACCCGACGCCATGGGAGCAACGCCGGGTTATGTGGGATTTTTACCGCACTAAAACCCCCCCGGTGGCCGTCCTCAGCGTTGCATGGAAGACTCCGGGACCTCCAACGGAACACAACTGGAGTCCTCCGAGCGCGATGCCCCTTTTGGGCTCACACCGACCGCTCGTCCTAGACACTTAGATATCGTATGTTGCAGTATGCTTGGTGATTCTCTATTCTGGGTCTAGGTTACTATATTCGTCTTTATGTCTATCTATGGCACGAATCTGGAAATATTCCTAGTATGGAGCTTAGAGTGTTAAATATTATGAACGTTAAATCAGAAAATCATATTTTCACGTTTCCTACCAATAAATCGTAAATCCATACAATATAATAAGATTACTTCAATAACACTAAAATATGTGTTATACGATGAATAGAATAAATGAAATATGAAATATATTCACAATAGGCTTTGAAGGGCGTAGATCACAAATCATCCCAGATGAGGCCAACGACCTATCTTGTAGGGAGTTACGTAATAAATATATTTTGGCAAGAAAAGTTCCGCTCGCCTTTGCGTCTCCTCTCATGTCTGAGAATTGTCGTAGATATACAACTCTTAGAGTTGAGGGAGGTCTGTTGATTCGTATCGATGTCGATATTTTTAGTTTATGTTTATCTGTGATTTTGTAGTTAATCTCTGCTAAGTTACTGGATTGATTGATTGAAATCAATTCACAAGTTATTTTACTTTAATTTTGTCTTTGTTATCTGCGGTGATAACTTTTTAAAATCTGTTGATAACAGCATCATAGGAATTAATACGGAATTAATGCTTGAATCTTCTCAACTTTATAATTAACGTAATTTCCCTTGCTATAGCACCTACATATCACGAGGCATACAAGAGCAAAAGCAAAATTCTGATATTCCCACTTAATCGCTTGTGAACAAGTAAGAGCACATGTCTCTATAATGTTTAATTAGCTATTAAACACTTCTATATATTGTTTTGATAGTGCCGGTAGTTAGTGATTAGTCAATGTGCTAAGGGAAACAGTAATTATCCGAGGCCATCCAATTTACGTGAGATATTTTACCTGAAGTTGATTACAGATGTCAATTGGCCATTTACTCTGCAGGCTCGTTTGTTTTAAGAAAAAATCATAAAATGTACCTCTGTAATCTTCTTATCGTTAAGTTATCGATAACTTCCTACCACTATCTTATAACGTACTAGACTAGAATAGTGGTTGTTGCTTGGACGAAGCCCAAACAAGCAAACTACGAAGTAATGTTAAAAACTTGGCAGTACTTACATTTGTGTAGTTCACATCTCAAATGTGCCAACGTTAATACTAATAAAATGAATGTCTATTACAGTAGAATGGTAGTGAGACACATTACTTTAAATTATTTTGGAGACTTGCGTTATAAAACAAACTACAATATTAACCATTGAGATTGTAGTGATGTCGCAGGCTCTTGTGTAATCGGCCAAGTGCGAGTCGGACTCGCACACCAAGAGTTCCGTTCCATTATTTATAAAAACGTAAAAAATATCACGTATTTATTTTATTATTATTTTACTATTTATTTTAATTTTTTATCTTGAATATATAACTAAATATTCCTTTTTCACTTCCATTTCATTTCCATTTGTTGCCGTTATTAATATGAAGCAATTTAATCACGTTTGTTGTATGGGACTCCCATACAACGAATTAAAATGCTTCCTCTCCCATAAATATTAATTTTGTTTTGTTTTTAGTGTTTGTTGTTATAGCGGCAAAAGAAATACATCATCTGTGTAATTTCAACCGTCTAGCTATCACGGTTTATCAGATACAGCGTGGTGACAGATAGACAGACAGACAGGTGGTAGAACCAATGTAGTTCGACCAGAGAAGTACCGACGGCACACCCACAGATATTTCTTGCGTGAAGCAGATCTTGCGTTTCGGTGGAAGGGTACACCCTTCTAGTGGCCGGCTCACTTATATATGAGGCGATCAATCCAGACCTCGGGAGTAGCAACGCATCTGTGATTGAATTTGACTGTTCTGTATGACCACCTACCATCAGATGACCTGCTGATAATAATTGTATAGAGAGCTTAGATATTACTACAGGTAGTAGATATTTACTCAGTGTATCTTATTTAAAACGCGTTTTTAAAAAATAAACGAGTACTTAAAAGATAAATTGGCAATTCGATCAGTTTCCGCGCAACAATGAGCGGCATTCCCCGAAGGGTTGATTTTAGTGAGCCGATATTAAAATGCACTTAGCGCTAAATATATCGCAGACGGTTAAATACAGGAGGAGACCTATTCTACTAATTACATTTATTTATATTTAAGCTTACAATGTAAATGAATAAAGGTTTTAAATGGAAATATCATGAGTCCATTAAGGGCCCACTGCTGGGCAAACTCTTAGAACGAAAAAAAATAAAACAATAGTCTACGATGGTCAAAACATAAAGCCGTCGTATATTAAAAACGCTTTTAATTTTTTTATTAACATCTTTTAGACTAAGTATTGCAGTTACTTGCAATCTTAATTCAAAATAATATTCTTAACTAGGCCAAAAAAATCACGTTTGCTTGAGCGAGAATCCAACCCAAGATAGACCTGTATAATGATGCCATTAAGCAATTTGTCATAAAGAATAAATACTTTTAAAAAAAGTTATCTTGTTTTGCGTAAATAAATAAAATCACCTTTAAAGACTTTGCATCTATCGCCATGATACGTTTTTTTTATTAATAAATAACCCTCTTATACACTTAGAAACTTACATACACGCTTTCTACACTCATAGCCCCACACTAGGATTTTTCTCCTGTGTCGTGGCTACCATGGACACACAAAGACGAATACACAAACCCAGACCCAGAACAGACAACTAAACTCATCATTCATATTTCTTTCTGGCCGGGAATCGAACCCGGGACCCACTGCGCGTCAGACCAGTGTGGTAACCGCTCCGCCACGCGGGTCGTCACATAAGAACATAATGTACTTCAAATCTAATTATCTGCCATTAAAACCGTAAGCGATGAACCTTACAGAATCACATCGGTATAGCGGAATGATCCCACGATGTATTTCGGTACTCGTCCGTACTAATATATCGGCCGTCTGTCCGTCCGTCTGGCGCTTCGTTGTCACTACTGCGTCCTATAAATCCGTCACGACACAAACACAAGACTAAATAAAATTAATGTATCGCCTTTCAATGTTGAAAAACTCACAATTTATTTGAAAGCGTTGTTGCGTACTAAACGGTTTGATTGAAGTGTTTCTCAAAGTGAGAGGTTACACGTACAATATTTGTATAGACGCATAAAAAGCCCAAAGAGCAATGGTTTGGCAAATGTGAATTTTAAAATAATTGTCAGAATAGGTGGTCGACGAAATAAGAACCTCTGAATTATAGATGTAAATATACAACCCTGCGGTTGGTATGGGGGGGGGGGGGGTTTAGAAAAGAGGACAGGGTTAAACGGGGGGGGGGGGGGGGGATTAGAGATATTCGCCTCTCGAGGATTCTCTATTTGGCCGGGCAGATTTTTAACGGATTTTTAATTCCCCGGTATCATTTTATTATATTACTTCTCGACAATCTTAGCCTCAATGTTAGTTGAAATATTACAATGTAAAGAGGCAATATAAAAGTAATACTCCACTGTTTAGTGGATGGTGGGGAATACTTCGATCTAAAAAAAACGTAGAGAGCCAGCGCCCGAACAGGGACTTGAACCCTGGACCCTTGGATTAAAAGTCCAATGCTCTACCGACTGAGCTATCCGGGCATATACGATAATGTTCAAATTTTGGTATAGTACGTATAGGGTGTCTCAAAATTAACGCAAGATTGGATTAAGTAGGAAACACAGTTTTTTGTCGTTTTATTGACATTTTTATATTGAATCGTAAAGTGCATAGGATATTTATGAAATAACACATCGGGAAAATGGCCTTCACAGGTTGGCGTTTGTCAAAATTTTTCTATGAACATTTTAAATAAATGTGTTTGATTTTCGTAAATGCTGCTTTTAATCTCTTCCATTAATGCGGGTGGTTGGGGGCTTGTAGACATAGACCTGAGCTGGAAGCACAAGTCATAAACCCCATAAAAAAAAAAAATATTGTTTAATTACACGATCTAGTGGGACAATTTTGACCACCGAAACGGGAGAGTAGACGACCTGGAAATATGTCAGGTTTTAATGAATTATTTCACGGGCTTTTTTAATTGTCTCAGTTTTCAACTAATATGGGATAAGTTGAAAAATGACAGTTGGGGAAGGTTTCCAATTGTTAAGAACACTATTCCGACCATTAGACAGAGTATGCAATTTTCAAACTGCGATCGCTGAGGTTCATATATATATTTTAATATTGTTCAATAATGGAGACTTGTTAGTCTATAGTGCAAAGTTCCATTTTTACTAACTCTAAACTGTGAGGTGTCGAAATGTTGGTTTTTTAAGGTTGCCAACACTTTACTGCACAAATGGCGACAAATTAAATCTTGCATCAATTTTGGGACACCCTATATGAGTACATAATTTATAATATTAACAATTTTTAGCCGACTTCGAAAAGGAGGTGGTTCTATGTTCGACTGTATGTATGTTTTTTTATGTATGTTCACCGATTTCTTCGCCGTTTCTGGACCGATTTGCAAAATTATTTTTTACCAAATAACTTACACGGTAGGTAATCGTTTTGAGGAAACAGGAATAAACTCCTACTAAAGACACTGGTTTGAGTATTACAAATAATGACTAACTTTCAAGATGAAATGCATGAACTGTATACGCTAAAAAATTACAGCTGTACGTCCGGTTAATTATATTTTTATTATTCAATTGTACATTTTTCAATTCTTATTTATTTCGTTTATAAAAACCGAGAAGATTAAAATTTAAAATATTTAGGTTGATTAGCATATTTAATTCTATAATTATTTTTAAGTGACTACTTTTATTTATGCGGCTGCCATGGAAAGAGACAATTTCTTAAGTTAAATAAATTTTTACCGCAGTTATTATCATTTGTCATTTGTACATGTGAAAAAAATAATTGGCCAAGTGTGAAACGAAGTTGGGCACAAAGGGTTCTGTACCATAACTTAATTTTGTATATATTATACATTATACATATTGTTATATTGTTGTAAGGGAAAAACGCGAGGAAAAAGTTGATTTTAGAGTGGGGTCTCCCTTTTTACGTTGTTTTTATTATTTTTAATACTTAAAATCACGATAGTATTAAATACGTACTCTGTAAAAGTTACAAATTCTGTCTTATAAAGTTCAAAAAAACCCTGTGACCAATGGACGGACAGATATAATAAGGGATCTCCGTTGGCACCTTTGAGGTAACGAACCCTAAAAATGATAAAAATCGTCAATTTATTTCGCAATTTACCATAATCAGTCTTCACACGATTAAGATAAAAAGTAAATTAATTTCTAATGTATGTAAAACAGAAATAAAATATCTTGGGCCTTAAGTAAGCATTATAAAGTTGAAATTATTCTATTCCATCTGCTACCAGGGTAACAGTATGTGACAATTGTTACATTATCTGTTGAATCTAAAGAGAATTGTTTCTTGTAATAATGTTTTATAAAGAGTTATGATTAATCCAAAGTTCATAAGTCAGTATGTGAATGTATTCGCGGAGACAAGATAAGGTTTTAGTTACAGTAAAAGCCGGTTCATTTTTATTTAGCCATTAGGTGTTTTTATGTTTTAGCATCAGATGGTATGTGGTCACTGCATCTATGGCCATCAGCAAGCAACGTCATGTAGAACAGGATCTGTCTTTTAAGAATTGACACTTTTCCACCTAATCATAAGCATTGCTCCTCGCTAGAAATAGTTATGGGGGTGGTGACTTCATGATTTTGAAACATTTTGCTCGATCAATCTGTCCGTCTTGTTGTCACCAGGCCATACCTCATTAATCGTGATATCTAGACAGTTGAAATTTTAACAGACGATGTATTTATATTGCCGGTACAGCAAGAAATACTAAAACAGAATGAAATAAATATTTAAGGGTACTTCCCTGACAACTAACTTTTCTGCCGTTTTATAGGCTGTGGTAAGAAACCCTTCGTTCGCGAGTCCGACTCGCAATTGACCGGTTTTTTATTAATTCATCTTGCTTTGAATAATCGTAAACTTGAATATGTCCCTTGTTTAACTTAATACACTGCATGCTATATAAGAAGTACTACTATTACTATTAGGTATATAGTAATAGTAGTATTCTAGGCAGAAACTTTACAGCGGAACCAAGTAGTGATTGGCGATAAATAGGCTAAAACCTGAACTTAGTATTCGAATCCAGTATCATCCCTCGTATCCTGAGCGTGGCTGACGGCGGCACGCGTCGGTTTTAACGCGGTTGCAAATATACGCGGCCCCCAACAGACTGGCGCACAGAGCTCCGAAACTACTAGACACGGAAGAAATATTTGCAAAATTATTCATACCAATATTATAAAGACGAAAGTTTGTAAGGTTCTATGTATGTTTATATTATTTGTTACTCTTAGAAGAAAAAAACTACTGATCCGATGAAAGTGTACCTACATGTATAATAGTTTAATGATAACCGTTCTAAATATATCTGTGAATTACCGTATATTATACTTAACGTATAAAGTAGGAAAAAATTGTAAAGTCTATTAAAGTTATTTATTTATTTCTGGCTTATTGAGACGTCTCCATTCGCAATAATCGTTTGCTCTCTATACAAGTCATTGAATGAAAAGTAAATAACTATGTACATACAATTATAATAAAATATAATAATTAATTAATTAGTAGAAACTTACAAATGGTATTTTTATTATACAAAAAAAATGCACTGTTGTTATCAAGTTCTCAAGTTCTTGGACTGTGAAATTGAGTAATAATATTTTATAGAATACCCGTATACAAGTTAGCCACGTCCTTTGGCACACATATAAATTATACAATTTAAGATTCTCTTAAACGTAGTAAATGACGGAAACGGGAGGACCGCTGGGAATAACTAGTTACAACATAAATTAAGTGTGGCAAAAAATCTGAATAATTACTATGATAGTAATTATGCTCTTAATTAAAAGACTTAAGTAATGCGAAATAAGTAACGAAACAAATTGTGTGGGCAAAAAATACTTAACTAAATTAAACCTCTTAACTCAATTAAACTACGTAACTAATATGTATTAATTATATTCATAGTTAAAACGCTTTAACATGTAATTAGTTGTACGATTTATAGTTATTGTTGTGACTGCAAACATTTTTAAAATTCGCTAATAGCCCGAACATTGATTAAATAAAGTTATTCTTGAGTATGTCTGTACTTTAATATGTTATTAAAAAAACATTCTTATAAATTAACTATTAAACTTGTTTTCTGAATACGAATAGGTATATATATGATTATCGACAAATAACATTTTAGCATAATGCTAAAATGACTTGAATATAATTACAAAAAAAGAAAACGAAACAAGACATCTGTAGTGCTATTTATTAGTAAATAGCAAAAATGTAATTATTTTGTTTGGTAATGGATCGTTGTTATTATTTTAAAACGATACGCTGCAAATAATTATAACCTAACCTCATCCTCATAGTATTTTTGACAATTTTTATATTACATTCGTCTAATTTTCATATGAGGCGACCATTGTATTCGTCGGAATCAGCAACGCATCTGGGATTAACTTTATATAGAACCTCTGTTCTGTATAAAGTTACTTACAAACGTTCATGGGCGGCTTAAAATCAGGTAGTCTGCATACTGGTTTTCTACTTCAATTTTATAAAAAAGAACCGTCAATAAAGGCATCAAGCCACTTCTACCCTTCCATAGCCCACAACATCAAAGCGGGTCAGCGGCGGGATGCGCAGACGACGTCTCGACGCCTCCCCCCTCCCTCTACGCCTGCGCCAGCGCATGGCGCCCGCATACGCATGGCCGGATTAATTCAATCAAATCGCTCCTCAATCGAATTATGCGTGTAATTGATATGTGGATATTAACACGTTCTCTTCCTTTCCTCAATGGGAATGACCATGTGTTTGTTTTTTGTTGCTTTTGTAATTTTAATGTGTTTGGGGCTATTGTTTCTTTCGATGATACAGGTGTACATGTAAAATATCGTGTACGTATTAAGGATGAATTCAATTTCTTTTGGGTTTCAACCGGATAACGTTTCTTCAAAAATATTTTTCTATGAAGTAATAAGCAAATTTTGAAGTCAAAACTTTTGCAAATAATCATCAAAATTACACAGTTACTTAAAACAAAACATAGAACTTGAATTTAGAATTAAAAACTGAAATTATCATCATGTGATTTCTGGAATCACTTCTTTCTCAAAGTACATAAGTAAATTTCTTATAGCTTTTAATTAACTTAGTTTCCACGTCCAGCCGTGACCTCCGACATTTGGTTTGACGTCGACTTTCTTTTCGCGAAGCTGTTCATCGCAGGAGCAGGACAAAGGCCTCACCTACGCTCGGTTGCTGCACTGATGAACTTGAGGCTCGAGGCAGGAGATGCAGCGGATTTGGTTCAAATATTTCTGGCATATAAAATATTCTAGGAGAGGTCATAACCCAATACGATTTCGAGATATGTCGTCAATATGCAAATTAACATAAAATAGAATTAAAATATTATTGTTTATTGTAAAAAAATGTATCCTCGCGGATCTTTGTTTTTGGGATATTAAGTTATAGCGTGTTTAATATGTATGTATACTTGCACAATTTCAAAGATAAATTTATACCTATCCAGTTGCGCTATAATCATCTCTATAAACTAAACTTCTTTATCGTTTCGTTTTTAACTTGAACCACTCTTAAGGAGTTATTTTGGAGCAGACATACAAAAGAAGGTCAAAGCAAGTTTTTAAGGAAATTGCAAATGTACAAAAATAGCTGTGGGCGGTCTAATCACTTCACTACAGACAGTATATGCTTCACAAAGAAATTATGACTTTGCAGCTTTCCTAGTAAGTTCAACTATCTTTCCAAGTATGCTATAAATAGCACAATAGATTTCAACTTATTGTATTTTTATGTGTAGGTCGCTGAGCCGTTGCCATTTATGATAATTGAACCTCGTATATAATTAGAGTGATATTAATGAACTCATGTCAGTGTCAATAGAGTTATTTTAGTGTTTAGTACAAAAGGTATGGTTCATTTATATCTTTACTAAAGGGTATCTTTTTGCGTCACAAGGACTGAGATGGTCGACTCATATAAAAATAAGCCGGCAACCACACCCTTCCACCGAAACGCAAGAACTGCTCTACGCTAGAAATAGGTGTGGCGGTGGTACTTCCCCGGTCGATCTACATTGGTCCTTCCACCTGACAAATCTCCCTTACCACACCCTTCAGAGCAGAACATATCAATGCATAACACTGCTGTTATTAGGGCAGAAATAGATGTTGTGATGTTGCCTCTGGAATTGAACCACGGAAAGTTCTATCACCTTTAAAACAAACTAACAATTCCATAAACAAAGCAATTATTTTAATGCTACTGATGATCATAAATCTTTAGAAAATGTTAATAGTTGTTACAATGTTGTGAACATAAAAGGAAGAGCTGGACAGAACAAATGTCTCGTTCAGACGTAACTTAATACACTACAGAGCGAACTTGGAAGAGCTCCAAGAAGAACTTACAAATGACATAACACACCATTGTAAAATATTAATACTTTTAGTATTAAAGAGATATCACGGCACTGAAAACATTTAGCAGGTGGTTTTGGAAGTATGGATAATGATAATCACAATTCAGTACTTTGTTAACATGATTTAAATGATATGAAAATAATTATTTTTCCGTATTTTTTTAAACTTTAATATGCGCCCTATTTTAAAACTATAATATGTATATAAACTTTAGTATTATTTCTACGTAATTCTCAGTTCTATGTATTGATGAGTTCTGATCTTAAGAGTGTGGTGAAGATATATTATCCGAGGCGTTCCAGCTTGGTCCGCAGGGGTAGCAACGTGTCTGTGGCTAACCTCAATCAAGACTAATCTTATCTGGGGTTGCTTATAG
Source organism: Cecropterus toxeus (assembly GCA_018249875.1). Taxonomy (NCBI): domain Eukaryota; kingdom Metazoa; phylum Arthropoda; class Insecta; order Lepidoptera; family Hesperiidae; genus Cecropterus; species Cecropterus toxeus. The sequence continues at coordinate 16,226 of DWNE01000706.1, read as the reverse complement.
ATGGGTAAAAATCACCACTTATCACCAAGTGAAGCATGCTCGTTTGCTATTTCAATCTGTTAAAATGATATTAAATGACCGACTAACGAATTATCCACCGATCCGAAAAATCAAGTTCAACTCCAAATAGAATAAGTTTAACTCAAAACCAATACATGCATCTATACTTTTACTTCTCTTCCGTAATCTTGATTTCCGTAACCGTATCGGATATCTGAAATAAAAAAATATCCCGTAACCATATCCGATATAAAGTCCGTTTCGGTTGATTTCGGATATGTTTCAAGATGTTCGTTTTAGTAAATAACGCTTGTTAAAAATTTATTAGGTTTCTAAGTACGAACTAATAAAATAATAACATAGAAATAACACAAATTTATTACCTATTTGTATTTTACATAAAAAATCCTTAAAATATAATATCCGTAACATAAACTATCCGAAACTGACGGACACTTCCAAATAATGACTTATCTTTAACCATATCGTATCCAGATTCGAAATTTCATATCTATATAATCTCTGATGCCTACCACTGTGTGTATACCACTGTGTGTCTGACTGACCGCAGTCAAGCTACAGAGAGTTGTAACACCTGTCGGTATTATTAAATCCACAGTCTGCGAGTTCCTGGCTATCTTGCTTTACTTGAAATACGTTATTCACGTCATCGGATATCAGCGGTGACACAGCGGCCGGCGCTTATGGCATACAAATCGTATTTGATTGTGCTTACAGTTATACGCATCCTACACGCATTGGTTCATATCAAAATCCATGTCGATGAAATTCTGGCCGTTTTGAGGATTTTGGTATTAAACACGGATATATTTGACCCTACACTAAATTTGATTTGCTATAACTCTGACATATAAATTAAAGTTATAAGTAAATAAATGAGTATGAATAGAAAATACAAAATCTTGCTGATTCTATCTCAGCTATAGCATATAACCGAGATAAAAATCATAATAATTAATCCGACATCCAACACATATGACTCCAATAACTCGATAAAAGTAATATGTGATAATTTTAAATTAACGAAACAAATATATAATTTGCATATATACATATTTGACATAATGAAAATGTTAAATTAATTATAACAAAAAAACTAAAGTTTTTTTTTGTTATAATATACGTCTTTCTGAACCTAAATTTAATAGGAATTTAACAATACAGTGAAGGAAACATTCATTTTTTTGTTAAGCAGTGTAATTTAACTTCTAATATTATCTAGATAACCGGTATATGTCCCTACACGAACATTCGATACGAAGCTTTGAACTATGACTTTCAAACATCATCCCACCTGCCCTCCAACATGTTCCGTTCCAGAAACCATACAGTATCCAACTATTACAATAACCATAGATATCATGTAACAGGACCCGTACCGCTATATCGCCAGCTTACAAACATGTCATCCCGAAAACTAGGAACGCCATCTGTCGCTCCTTCGCGTAATACACATGTCTTTTTCCAGATGATTTGCTTATTAGACCACTGTGCGCGCGTTCGTATACTAACAGCTTTACTGTTTTATATTTAGAGTCTGATTTCTGATGAAAACTAGCAAAGTTTGTCGGTCGTTTTCGAGTTTTATATTCTACTTACTTAAGGGAGAGTCGATTATTCTCCATGGGGTGTTTAAGTATTTTTTTTAGGGTTCCGTACCCATTGAGTAAAAACGGGACCTATTACTAAGACTCCTCTGTCCATCTGTCTATCCATCCGTTTGTCTGTCCTTATGAACCGCGATAGCTAGACAGTTGAATGTTCACAGTTGATGTATTTCTGTAATACGAAACAATAATAGAAAATAAATATTTAAGATAAGCTCCGATAGGGCAAACATGATTTTTTGCTCGATATTGCCTAATAACGATAAATAGTAGACGCTTGAAATATTAGCAAAATATTTAGTTATATATTTACTTAAAAAAAAGCAATTAAAACAAAATATATATTTAAGGGGCGCTACCAAACATCCAACGTGATATTTTGCCGTTTTTATAGATAATGCTACGGAATCCTTCGCACGCAAATCAGACTCGCACTTGGCCGTTTTTTCGGAAGTAGTATTCATATGGCAAGGAGGTCAGGTTTCGCGGCAGATGCGTTTCGGCACGCGTCCATATTTCAGCTCCTTTCTGCAGTTGTTCTCGTTATTTTGGGGTTGAATTGCGCGTGCGGCCAAGCTGTTGGGGTTGATCTTATACCTAACTGTACATTTGGGATACTTGAGCTCCACATGCTACTTACGTTTAAATCTATATCGCATATGAGTACAACCGCATGGCAATTTGATATTAAGCCAGTAATGTCTTACAGCTTGGGTAGCTGAAGACATTACTGGCTTAATCAAATCAAATGAATGGTATTTCTAATTTTTCTAAGTAGAACGGACCTTGAAAAAATTGTATTGTCAAACAAAACTTGATGTTAATTTAAATGCAGAATTTATTTAGAAATAAACTTGAAATACCGACTTGTAACAATTTTCGTTTCACTATTGAATGTCAAAAGTAAAAATGTTTACGTTTTCATCAGGATTTGGGAGTAGCAACGCATCTGTGAGCGACTTCAGATAAGGCCTCTTTCCATATAAAAGTCTCTTACAGATTTCCATGGACGGCAACGTCCACTTGCCATCTCAGGTGGTCTGCACGCTTGCAGCTTACGACTTTTAAAAACAAACTTGAACTAGAACTATTATTGAATATGTAGTTTATTTTAATAATAACTTAATCTTACACATTAAACATTTGTGATGAAAATCTACATGGCGGAGTGGCCATGAAACCGATCTGACGCGCATTGGGTTCCAAGTTCGAATCCTGACCAGAATCTTATAACAAAATTAATTTATTGTTTTTGGATCTCGGTGTTTGTGTCTTTGACACCCACGAAACTGCAAAAAAGTGAAAAAACCCTGCTTAGCCATGAGCGTAATTTTGTAATTTGTCCTATTTTTTTTGTCCTAATCTTAAGGCTGTATTAATCTTAAGAAATATCGCAAATAGCACAAGCCACGTCCACAGTTGGATTGCACAGTCCCCGTGCCATCTGGTCCGGCAGCTGCGCGCGCAGATGTGCGCGTAACACGTGCGTCTGGATTTGCATGCCGATTGCCCGATGGTGATCGATGGCATGCGAGATGTTCTCTTGCACCGTTAATAATGTGATAATTAATCATCTATGAAAGCGAAAGTAACTGTATACTTAACATAACTTATATTATTTGCACCCTTTTTAAAAAGTAGAGTAATTTGAAATTTTTACTCAATAAAACCCCCTCCCGAGATCTCAGATGGATCTCACCGGTGCTTCCCTAGCGTGCCCTAAATACCCTTCAGGCTCTTCTTATATTTAACAGTTTAATAGTCCCGACAATCAGACGTCGTCGTTGTATTTGCGCCCTACCTATTCCTGTTTTCATCCCTTTAACTCCGCACTGTAAGGTTGTTTGGATAAAATCGCTGATTAGCGATAAGACCGTCTTTTTTTGTTTTGAAATTGTATTTTTAGTTGTTATTTTTGTTCTGTACTATTATTACTCATTTGTGACTAATCATCGCAGAGACTTTAATTCTAAAACTAGAACCATGAAGGAAAGTAGGTCATTTTTATGACCCAAACAACCAGTAAGGTAGTGAAGTGATGGTAAGCGCCTACTGTCGCCCATCCGTAAGCAACTTCATATAGAACAGGGGTTCTGTCTGAACTCGATCACAGATATATGCGTTGGTACTCCTGAGGACCAACATGGTCACCTCATATATAAGTGAGCCGGCAACCACAACCTAACCTTCCAGCAAAACGCAAGAATTGGTTCACGCCAGAATTAGGTGTGGCGGTGGTACCTCCCCGGTCGAATTACATTGGTTCTACCACTTGGCAAACCTACATGTTATGCTGTTACTTTAGTTTTAAAACTGGTAATTCACAGTCCTCAAGGGAAGCAATGTATCTGGGACTATACTAAGGTAAGGTAATAGAATCTTGTCCAGGTTTCTACAAAGGTTACAAGCGTCTGTGATCATTTACTCGTACCATTAGACCAGCACGCTTGTTTCCAACTTCTATTTAATAAAACCTTTGCTTCCAGACATTGATGGACGGTGCACCTTCGTGAAAGAATGGCATTTGCATACCCTCGTTAGGAGCGTGACGTCACGCGCTCACGAATAACGCACTTATGTTAATTCCTCTTCCCTGTCGAGATTGCGTGACTCCTGTTGCATAAGTGCTGATTGAGCATAGCTCACGGAAACCACAATAGGAACTCCATCGTTTTCTCATCCAGACTGGAATTCGAGGATTGTTATGATGCTCTTTGAGTTTTATTTGAGATTGTTGATAGCTGAGGATTATGCTGTATACTATCTAACTTACCACCTTTCTTGCATTTTAACAAGCCCAATTGAGTTGTTGTAGTGCCCAATGTTGCTGAAAAATAAATTTGAATGTAAATTTGATCTGGCATAACTTTGGGTAATAACAGCATTATCCACAGGCGTACCTATAAGTTTGTTAGGGAAAGTGGAGCGGGGTTTCTTCCAAACAAGTTCTCCCATTTTAATATTTTGCCTTTTTAACATAATGCTGAGGAGGAATCCGGTCCTCTTAACACCTTATATAGATTCGCTGCTATTACTGATAGTTACCATGTTCTGCTACACAGGGTGTAGTACTACAGAGACAAATATTGTAACTTAGTCGTCAAAAGTTACCTGGGTTTCCTATTGCACGTATTGAGCGTTTATAGATATCCATGGGTTACTACAGCAAATAACATAGGTGGTTGCATATCAATCGTGACATAAAAAAGTTTTGTTTGTCCCAAAATCGTTTTAACAGCTCTTGGACATCAGAAGCCCTCAAAAACGATTTAAACACGCTCTCAACTGCATAATGCAACTAATGATATGATTGGAATCAACCACGAATTCACCAATATCGAGATATCGCAAATTACACACGAGATTAGGGGTCGTTAGAGTACGCTAATTTGTTGTTATTCTAAAATACATATTCGGGGAGGGATTCTAAAATACATGTAAGGGTCCTAAAAATATTTAAACGGAAAAATATTTTTCGTGTCGACAAATTTCGAAGTTATCCTCTCATCCCCCCTCCCCCCTTCTTTACCCTACACATAGAATAAACGGAATTTCTCCGTACAAGAGCTGTAGCTACGGCCATGCCTTCTGGAAATATTAGCTAGATTAGATTTTTTTTGATAATTAATTAAGTAGGGGTTTGTTAATTACATATAGTATTTCACCGTCAAATATACTATCGTGAAGATGAACATTCTTATAAAATACTTCAGTTCTTAGAGAACCCTTATACAAATTTCTGTCTTATAACAGCAGTGCAAAGCATCGGCCCCAAGCGCAGCTTTCAAACCAGAAGTCAGACTTCTAGTTTATTATTACGCCACCATTCCTATACCTTCAAAAATCCTCTATCAAAAATTGTCGAACATCGTAGAAAATAACCTTATTTATCTACAGATATACGCATTGATCTTTCTATATATTAAGATGTTATACCTGTTTCGTTACTCTTATATAGGTAAAATCGCCTGCGGTCACCGATACCTCGCATCAATTTAGCCATCAAAACATTGTATAAGAGCCTTATTTTTCAATGTTCAAGTTTTGTTTTTTTTTTTCAACATGCAAAAAGATATTTCGCGTGTTCATATACGCGCAGGTGATCGCATTGTTTCCGAAACATACAATTACCGGAGCGTGTATCCGAATGCACGCGCTGTTCTATTTTCGAATTTGTTTTTTCTCCTTTTGACGCCATGTTTTGCAGACTGTGTGGTTATGGCGCGCATAAAATATTCCGATGTAGATGGTAATAACATGGCTTTAAATACCATATTTAGAATGATTACCGTCTTTGCAATATTACGGATTAATTTGTCATTCCTAAAAACAATGTACGTATCGACGTCTCATTTCACTTTCTTGCACTACAACTAACCTAAACGAATTAATCTATAGGTCTGGCGCACTTATTAAAGCGAAACTTTTTTAGAATCATGGATAAATTAACGTTTGCTGGCTGCTATTCAGTTTCATTAGTGTCAAAAGATATTGTAACTAGTACAAAAGTCATAATTTTGCCTTAATTGGTTATCCTGCAGATACAGGCAATATATTGCAATGTAAAAAATAAATTGTTAAAAAAAGAAAGAAAAAAGATATACAAACAAAAAAGACAAACCTGCTGAATTTCTTGCCGGATCTTCTAAGTTGTGGTCGTGTTCCGATCCAGTGATAGTGTAAGAAATAAATACTGTAACTGACAATTTGTAAGTGCCCCCGTAGGCCTATGCAAAATAAAGACATTTCATTTCATTTCATTTCACAGGCCAGAAAAAAATCTAGAGAGAAATCTACCATAGTTAGGTTTGTCTACGCGTGCAGCACCTTAAAACATACCTTGAATCATGCACCACGGTCTACGGTAAAAAGAATCCAATGTGTCGATTTAGGCCAAACATTATTATCATTGTACCAGTATAATATTCATAAGATTATTTTTATAAAATCTTTAAAATGGTTCGATCATCAAATACAATATTTTCTAGTCGGCAGCACAAGTAAATTGTAATGCATTGTAAAATGGCAAGCATTTAACAAGTTTTACCAGCGTTTCAACCACAATGTCGCTACTTACCTCAAATTAACCGCTCCCCACCGCACTTAGGGGTCGCGATTTGAAGAAAAAAATTAAGGAGTCAATGCCCCCAGCGCCATCTGGCGTGCGCGTGCGCCGCTCCGACAACCGAAGAAAAAAGCCTTTTTGTACTCAGGGTCGCCAAATTATCGGCGATTATAAAATAAAAAATATATATATGAGGCGATTCAAAAAATGGTAAAATATCATATTTTACTAGCCTTGAGAAAATCGAATGAAAGTTAAAAATAAGGAATTTAGTATTTCAATCAATTTTATAACAAAATCATAAAAGATTACCTCCGAAATACATAGAAATGCTAATGCAATGCATTTTTTTAAATATAGCCAATTTACGTTACACACTTTCTTTAAAACATCATGAATAAATGAACCTGAAATATAGTATACGTACTTACTATATCGTGTATAATGCCGTGATTGACAACCCTATTTGTACCCCGTAGCAACACCGCACTCCTCAATACCATAACACTAAAATTTGAACCCTACCACCTCTGGATACGTCTTAAAAATAAATAAACATTCTGTTTGCCTCCTCAAGTTTTGAGGGGTTGTTTTCAAACACAATTACTTTAGCGTCACGAAAACAAACTCATTATTCTTAATGTTATAATATTATGGTTGGAAATGGAACGGCGTTTAATTTATTAATAACCGATTTAAACTGGTATTACACTTATGAGAGATTAAATTTAGATAAATGGAGATAAATACATGCGTTCGCGCAGCACGTGCTATTTGCTATAAATAATTTTTGAATCACCTTTGTTTATAAAGTGCCGCTATACAGGAAACGATGATATGAGATTAGAGTAGCGATAGAAACATAATTTAATAAATCCTTCTTTGATAAAGCAGTTACAGTATATTTAATTAAAAGTTTTGAACCGTTTTTATCTATAGTCAAAAGCCTCTCAAGAAAATTTTTAGGCCACAGTTCACTGCGCTGGCCAAGTGCGAATTGGTAGACTTAACACACCTTTGAGAACTCAATTTTAATAATGAATACAAAATTATGTAATTGGTTTGTACATATGTCTATCCTATTTATATAGGTGGTAGAACGAGTACGGTTCGGTCGGGGAGGTACCACCACCACACCTATTTCTAGCGCAAAACTGTTCTTGCAAGGGTGTGATTACCAGCTTACTTTTATATACGACCATCTTAGTCCTCGTGAATAGCAACGCTTACACATGTCCAAGGACTACAGTGACTACTTACCGTGAAGTAGACTGCATGCTCGTTTGATATTTCTAAATTATAATAAAACTATCTTACAAACCTTGCCTAGAGCTAGAGCTAAGCCAAGAGTCTTAATATTAGTAGTGTTTACTGAGTGTTGCAGTTAGCAGGCCACTAAGTTATTAACAGAGCTACTAGATTTAATATAACTATTTTTCTTAAAATTATTACGTTGAATTGCCATAGCAAAATAAGTAAACGACATGTAAGCACACGGGAGCGTGCCCGCGCGCACCTTGTCGCGTATCGTTTATTTAATCATACCCAAAGGGAGCTTTCGACTAAATATAATTCAATAGACACCCTCTTCCTACCAAATATGTGCGCACTACTTACAATCAGAGTATTCATTTCCACATATTCTTATTAGAAAAGGCATAAAGCGCAGTTTTGTATAACCAAAAGGCCAAGTCTGTAAGTTTAGTAAGCAGGTGTGCTACAAGGGTCGATTCTAAGGCCGCATTTATTTCTGATTCAAAATCTCTAGACACGTGGCCGGGGGTGGTGCTCGCAGAAAAACTACCGCAGCTTTCGACTTCCGTATAGCACAAATATAAACAGAATTAGATCGCCATGATGTTTTTCCGGTTTGTGGGTTTCTATTGCCGATTTAAGAGTTCTTAAGTGGGCTTGTGCCAATTATATGAGTCTAGGGTGTGGGTCAAACATGTTATAGTGAAGGGACTTTTGACAATGTTTGGATATTATCGGGTATATTGCCGAATTGCCTATTCTATTCAGTTTTAGAGTAATATGGAATGTAAGATTTTTTTTTATTCATTGTTTTTAGAGAACAAAACCATCAGAATCTTATTATTCTCTATCAAATAACCGTTCGTTAAGTAGTTTTTTCTGATTCAAAGTAATTTGTCTTACAACATTCGTCATATTTCCTTCAAATTTTCCACAAACGTTCGGAGTTCCAACGATGCAATATTTAACGTCACGCAACTCTGAAATATGGTACCCAATTTCATATTTATTCCTTATAAAATGATTTAGTCATTTAGTCATTTATTTATTGCATAATGTTTTACATAATATATAATACATTTTATTTAATTTAAAACATTATATTATAACCCTGTCAGGGTGTGGCAATTGAAGTTGTGGTGCGAGCTGACCGATCTATTTTATATTATTGTTTCTATGTAATCTGATAGCTTATAATAGCTTATAATAGATTGAGTGTAATATAAGCTCCTTTACTTTATTGACTGTAAATATTTGCTTACTAATGATGAATTATACAGCATTTTATTTAATATTTCTCTAACACACAAAATCTAATGTGTACACACTAATTTATTAAACCAGAGTTTGCATTGTGGCGTCACAGACACACAATGACAAATACCTACACAAACACAACTCTATCTAAATTAAAACGTATCCTTTGATTTAGTTATTCCCCAAAGAATTTTTTGATGGTTTGAGTAACTGCGATTTTATATAGCTTATAGCCGATTACAATCTCAAGCTTTTATAGTCCCAAAGCGCTCGCGTGTCCGGACTGCCTTAATTTCAGGTATAACGTTGTCAAATTGTCGTTGCACCCCACAAAATTCACTTCAAAACTAGTAAAAAGGAAATTTCTGCCTCACTGAAAGCCCATGATTTTATCCAAGAAACGTGCTTGCATTTTTTTGTTATAATTCATGTCATTCGAATGAACCCTCATATTACTTACCAAAGAAAGATATATCGGAAGTTTTAAATCTCCTTGTTGTCTTATCATACACTAGATGACTATAGTCATAGACTATGACCTACTCTTTTAATTCTGAGACCTATGTCTTATTGTAAGCTAGTAATATGTTGTTTATTATACAATTTTCAGTTATTTTTAGTTTATCTTATGCTTATGTACTAGACTTTTATCATAATATAATGACTAGCCAATATTTTATCTAATTTGTTCTTGCTGTTTTCATTTCCTTGTTTCATTCTTTCTATTTTTCATCTACAATAGAAAATATTTTATGGAACGATAACACTTTATTACAAATGTACTTTGTTGTTCAATCAAATCAAATGAAATCAAAATAGTTTTTACAGAATTATTATTGATAATAATCTAAAATAATAAGTATTGGAGCAAATTGCTGCCGAGAAAAGTACAGTAAAAGGCGGTCGTTAGTGGACCCAGGTGGCTTTGTACCCACAAGGTCAACTGTCATTCTAATCAAGTCTAATCGCTAATTGAAGATTGAACTAGCAGGCTTATCGCGGACTTATATTAAACCAAGCTTTACTTATGACAGATTACATGGCAAAACATGGTGCTTTGTGAAATTGATATAAGTAAATGTTTTATGTTTTCCTTTTTATTAGATATAGGGACTAGAGAATGCTCGTGACTCTACCCGTTATTGATTGATAAGATTGAATCAGCAAACGAGGATGCAGTCTTCAGATAGAACAGCGGTATTATCTGAGGTCGATCTCAGATGCGTTGCTACTTTCGAGGACTGAGATATAAGTGAGCCGAATTCTAACCATCTCTTCACGGTACTACAATATGTAATCTTGTAAAATCAATTTTATTAAAAAAAAACAAAAGTCAATTTTATATGCGTTCAGATTACAGGTGTATTCTTAGTAATATTCATACTATTTAATTTCAATTATAACTGCATCAAACGTCAAAACTAGGTAAAAATAATACAAAAACCCTAAACATATCAAATCCAAAACATCATCAGCGTGACCATAGTATACAAACGGGAACCAAACAACCATATGTGATGACATGTTTTTTTAAATACACGTGTTCCGAATCAATACCGTTACTGCACCTTTCGCCTTATAAATCGATCTGAGCGCCATCTGGTGTGCCTTTATATTCGCTAATGTCTTTTTTTTGTTGCAGGTAAGTACACGTGACCTGACCCTGACTGTGACCGTAAGTATACGGACCCAGGTACTTCCTTTTGATTCGGATAACGTTTCTATTACTTTATACTATCACCTGCGTCTGACAATAGATTGGTGTACATGTGTTCCGTTTGCAATTGAATTACCTGACTAACCCGTGGGCCACAGAACAGTAACTACAAGCGTCAACCGCTGTACGCTACAAGCGTCAGCGTTGAGCGTTTAAAACAAATGTACATTTTATATCTGACTGAAATAGCAAACGAGCATGGGCCATGGGCATCGGTAAACAACTTCATATATTATAAAAACAACGGTTCTGTCTGAAGTCAATCACAGAGGCGTTGCTACTCCCGAGGTCTAAGATGGTCGCCTCATATATAAGTGGATTAGTGGACCGGTAACCACACCATTTCAGCGAAACGCAAGAATTACTTCACGCTAAAGATAAATACGACCAGGGAGGTACCACTAGGTACCTCCCTGGTCGTACTGCTATTCTACCACCTGACGTACCAAAACGTATGTATTTGATCGTATTAGACCACGAAAATCTAATATGATCTAATATGATCCGACACATATGCAAATTGTAGAAAAATGTCTAAAGTTCGCTCATCGCTGATGCTTGCATCGCCAAGCGGATATTTCGTGTTTATTCTGACGACGAAATACTACAGTTGGCTTTGATTATGAAAAACTACTACACAAACTGACATGTATACAACATGTTTTAAATCATTTTGAGGATTTATTGATGCTAAAGGTTGGTTAGTAGCTACCAAAGAAAAATAACTTTTAACAAACAAATGACAATGAGGTTCTGAAATTTTTTATATATTATGCCTTAATTTTTCACAAATTTAGTACTAGAAAATAATTTATATTATAAAGTTGCGGTACAGACCGGTCGACTATTACTTACTTAAATGATAACAAATCTAAAATTAAGCATACGCCACAAGAATCAATTTCAAACCGTTATCAAAGAAACCCTTTGGCCATTTCACAGTCGATCGGAGCTTCCACCTGTGTCACGGGCGGTGCTTACGTAATTACGAAGATTACGAAAGCTTTCGTAAGCTTTTCACGGTCGGGAGAGCCATTGTTGCATTCGTGCCATTCCGGTAGTCATTCTATTATGGGAACTGGTGGTGAGAAATGCGAGGTCAAATGAATTTTTTGAATCTCAAACCAAATCTCGGCTAGCAACTGGCACAAGTAACTGGATCGAAAAACGATTTATAATTAATACGTGTATGTTATTTAAGTAAATACGAGTAATTACCGAGTTTTATTTTAGTTACGTACATTACATTTTTTTTGCTCGTACGATTTTTTTTGAGGCTAGTATAATACAATGCGCGTTTTGTAAAAAATTGTAAGTCCTAACGAGCAAACAGCACATTTGATATTATGAGCCAACTACCAGCCGTGAACATCTATTGATCTCAATGGTGATAATAATCTCAAAGGTAATAATAATCAAGTTAGAAATTAAAGATGGTGGAACATCCTCTGAATTTCCTTAAGACCTGAAGAGGCACATGTTCACTTTGGAAGAACCTCAGTGAAGTAAAATTGATGAAGTAATGTGGATGAGGAAGGAAACTATGAGAGTACTAAACATGATTTGCTATTATTACATATATAAATATAATGAATAGTTTTCCTAGTATAAATAATATTTATAGAAATCTTTAACGTATTAAATATTTCTATTAATATTATTAATTCCACCTAAACGCAAGAACTACTTTCCTTTAAAAAATGGTGTGGCGACGGTACCTTCCCCGTCAACTACACTAGTTCTCCTACCTTGCTATTATGAAACGTAAATAAAAACTAAACTTTATATTCAATGTGTCATATGAATAGTTTTCATTTTCTATAGATAATATTTTATTTTTGATGACCTTCATAATTTGGAACCAGTTTTAATCTACTACAAAGCTTTTATACGCACTTTTCGTCTGAACATTAATTTTAGAGCTATTTGTAAAAGACTTAAACGAATCGAAATAACGTTTTTATAGACATCTGACGTTATTGATATTAGTTTTTTTATGTCATTTTTATTTTAATTAATTAAATACATTAGTAATAATTATTAACCGAAAATATTTATATTCCACATTCCTTTTTATATTGTAAAGTAGCAAAGGATCATACAGTCCACCTGATTTCACCACGGATGCGTTGGTACCCTGAGGATTAAATTCCCTTAAGAGAATGACGTAATACCTGGCATTCGCGCTTAATACTGATGTTGTAAGAATATAGTGGAGACTCTGAAGTTAAACCACCTACAAATAGTTCTAGTACTAAATACATCTACGTTATCTTACCTAACCTTATAAGCAGGATAGAAGACTAAGATATATTCAAAGCCAACAAACTCGCTAGACGAGTCTAATATATATAAAAAATGATATTATTTACTTAATACATAAAAGGTAATTGGGAGTAATTCTAAAGAGATGTTTACGCTACCCTTCTCAGAATCAGTTTCATAACAAGACGTACTCTACGCCACGTGACTGTTCTGGAAAATAATATAATTTCCTTTGAAATCGTTGAATAGGATTGTACCACGTCCCTGATTGAGGTAGGACATCGGTAATAATGTTTATTATGTTAGATAAATAACTCGAGTCAATAAACTCCTGGGTACCTTATAGTATCGATACTTATTGTTCCTATAGAAGAAAATTTGTAGAAGCTATGATAACGATGATCTCGTATAATATGGTATTTGTTGGTGGTACAAATAATGAAAATGAGAGTTCCATATGTCTATTCGTTGTATATACAAGTATTGCAAAAAATATTATTTGGAAGACTCAGGATAAATAACAATAAAAAAGTCGGTCTTGTCTGCGTGTTACGGCATCGAACCAAAGTTTAGGGTTCTAATAAAATACCTATAAAGTTACTTTGTAGTTAACCCCAATGGAGTCAGTTAAATTTTCATTCTAAAAATTAATCTCTTTCAATTTCATTAACGAAAGAATGTAGGTCTTTATTTTCTTCACCAAGCTAAAAGGTAATGAAGTACTTTGTAGTACAATTTATTCCACGATATTTATCGTCGAATACCTCTAAGTACAAATTTACTCATAAATTAACAGTGCTATCTAATTTACAAGCCAACTTATGTAAAATACGATTTCGATAAGAAATATAAGTGACGTTATACCTAAAAACATTAACGATACCGAAATTCACGATTGTATGCACAAGATTCCATCTATTGGGCCACCACCAAAGGAAATGACTAGCTTATAAACCTAGGCACGCTATCGGGGTATTCACGAAAAATTGTCACGCATTGGCCTTTTTACGACCTCAATTATTATTTAATAAACCGGTGGCTTGCGGCTGCGGCGCGCGTTTGCGGCTTATGTTTGCGTTTGCTATTGTAAGCGGTAATTCTCGTATCGTGCTTAGATCTATACATTTTTATTTTATCAGATTTAAGTAGCAAATGAGCTTGTTGTCCACCTGAAGGTAAGTGAGGTGACAGCAGCCTATGACGCAGGACATCTGCAAGCTATTTCATATAGAGCAGATGTTCTATTTGAAGTCTATTACAGAAGAGTTGCTACTCTCGAGTACTAAGCTGGTTACCTCATATATACGTGAGCCGGCAACCACACCCTTCCACCGAAACGCAAGAAATGCTTCACGCTAGAAATAGGTGTGGCGGTGGTACTTTCCCGTACACAAACATGTAGGTACTATATGTAACCTAACGAAGATGTCTTTAGGAATTGTTTCATTTCATTTCAGATCCTTTTAGAAATTAAGATTAACTTTGGATGTGCGTAATAGCTGCACCCTAATGAGATTTTTATGAGATTTATATTTTTACCGATAGCGATCTAGACTTGCAGACGGATAAGTAGGTACGTACACACTACCAGGCTATAAGGAAGGAATTTAAATAGGTATAGCAGAAATAAAATGGTGATAGTAAGCGATAACATGGCTGTAATTAAGAGCAATTGGCTATTTAACCTTACCAAAGTGGTGATGCGACTCGAGTCACTCGAGTGGATTAGACACACTCGTTACTCGAGAGAAAAAAAATATCACTCGAGTCAGTTACCGAGTAAACTAGTCGCATCGAGTTGATTCTGTTGTCAGTAAATGTCATTTCACTACGTTATTTCCGGCGTGTTTTTTTTTTTGGTCGTCAAGTTAGATATTGCGGTTTTTTTTTTGGTCGTCAAGTTAGATATTGCTGTTTTTTTTTTATCGTCCAAATTCAAGTAAGATTTTTCACTCGAGTGACTCGAGTAGGACTTGAGTGAGGTAGCAGAATTGCTCGAGTGACTCGAGTCACAAAACCCTACTCGAGTCGCATCACTATACCAAAGGAAATAGGTTGTCTTTTCGTCACGTATTATTATTATTATTTTATAAATGCAAGCCATTCCTGTCGCAACCGCAGGACGCAAGCCGCAAGCCGCACGCCTTACCATTGGGTATTGGGGTGTAATTTGACATTATTGTACGAGCCTTATTAGGTCACGGAGGGCTCGCACGAAGGGCAAAGATTATAGTTTTGTTACCCTTCCACCAAAAAGCAAGCAAAAGACCAAAAGGCAACTGCTTCACGTTAGTAATTAGTGTGGCGATGGTTCCACGCCGCTCAAAGCACACTGGTTGTACCAGCTTAAAATACCAACGATTGTAACATTTTAAAACCAGATTCGAGTTCATAAATATTTTAATACTAAAAACGCAAGATTAATAAATTAATTATTTACGCATAAAGATATCAAATATAAGGTGGCTGAATACGATTCCAATACAATTTATTTTTACAAACAAGACGTTAATACCAAAACTGTACCGCAAATTATCCTTTGCGAGTTATTAATCGGATTAACTTTACCAAAAATCAGATTCGAACCTCGGCAGCGCTGCAAGAAGTTAATAAACCTATAATTTATCAAAACAAACACTTCGAAAGATAAAAAGTATTTGCAAATGAACATTTTCGGTTTGTTTAGGTTTTTCTGCGTATATTTTAGGTGGTTTTATGTATTTTTGGGCTACACTGGTGAGGTATAATGAGTGATTCAGTTACTAAATGGGTCAATTCATTATCGCCCCATCTGATAAGGCGGCGATATTTTATTTTTGTTTGTTTTATCCGACGGTGTTACATTCCGATCGGGGTGTGGACGTGTGTATGAAACGAGATCGACCGATGGATGCGGTATTAATATTTAGGAACTGCGCAATGTTTTTAGTCTGCTCTTTTCCCTAACAGACTGAACACTTAAGAAGACACCTGACATTTTTTTACTTATTAAAAATGCCTTTATATATTTTTTCATAACTTACGATATAAATAAAACTTT
>DWNE01000705.1:0-26357 GCA_018249875.1 Cecropterus toxeus | reverse complement strand
AGTGGTTACTGCCGCCCATGGACATTTGTAAGCAACTTCATATAGTACAGGGGTTCTATATGAAGTCTATCACAGATTCGTTGCTACTCCCGAAAAGTGAGCCGGCAACCACACCCTTCCACCGAAATGCAAGTACTGCTTCACGCTAGAAATAGGTGTGGCGCTGGTACTTCCCCGGTCGAACTACATTAGTTTTACCACCTGGCAAATTCACATTTCTTCTGGCAAGTCTATATCAGCCACTCTAATCATGATATCTAGAAAAACATTATTTGAATACAATACAATTTAATAAATAGCGTTAGAGGTGTTTTCCATGAAATGTTTACACAATGCATGTACCTACGTTTATATTTATACATGTATTGTGTAAATTGTACGTATTCAGTAATAAAACATAGTTAAAATCTTTAAAATAACGTCATTCATAGTATATAATGGTGTAGTCGATATAACTACGAGTATATAATTTATTTTAAGCAAATATGCTTCTCATAAATTTAATTCCATTAAAAGAATCTATTTAGCTGTTGTTTTAGTGAGTATAAAGCGTAATGGAATCTTCAAAGACGAGTTTTCACTTTGAGATACGCAGAAAGAGATTCAATCTGCTAGTGGGCATATTAAATCTCTTTAAGGAAGCTTTACATAATGCCAATATTAATTAATAACAGGAAAGCTCTGGAACGTGATTCAAATTCAGTACAGTTCTACTCTACATTATCTGTATATAATATGTATGGAAAAAACGAATTTATAAAGCAATACTGGAGCTAGACGAGTCGCTTTAAGGTTTACAATTAAATGTACTTTTATAATAATTTGAAGTAAGAAAAACAGAGTATAGTCTATGTGATGGTAAGTGACCCCTGCCGTCCATGTCCATAATCAACCTCAGATAAGATCAGAATCTTACCTGGGCCTTGGCCACAGACATGACAAAGGACTAAATTGGAACGCCTCGGATGAATATGTCTCCTCTACCACATCCTTCAAACCAGAATACAACATAACACATATACGCATAACACTGATCTTATTAGACAAGTAGGTATGGAGGTGGTGTCTTCGAAGTCAAACAATAAAGGTTCCACCAGCTTATCTAATGAGTATGTAAATATCATTAAGATCTTAGGAATAAGATTACTAAAATATGGTATTGAAAAAAAAAATCATCTCCAGAATAGCCCATCAAACAAAAAAAAATATTTTCCATGTTTTGTTTAGCAGTAGATTGCCATACTGATATAATAATTTAAAGCAATAGTTAAAAGTTGACCAGTACGAGTAAGCTGAAAGGCCGAAGAAATAAAAGGCTGTTTAAAAATACAATTTACGTTTATTAACTTTTCACTTAAAGAAAGCCTGCTTCATTTAACATTCAGTCGTAAATTAAAATAAAATGAATGACGACAAAACGGAATAAATTACGTCCTAGTAAATATTCGCGCTCGTATAAATCATTTACAGTACACGTGTGTGAATTCGGATAACAAAAACCGAAGTGGGCGCTTTCCACATCACGTACACAAGCGCGGAATCGAGGCAGTTTGCTTGAGCTCTCATTTCTTGAGTCAGCTAAGACCGGATTAGGGCGCTTGTCGCACGCATCGAGATTCCCCAGCCTGCCTCTAGTCGACTTTATAAATTATATCTCCCGACAGACGCATTTCCGATATAAACTTATTTGCAATTTGTGAGCCCAGTTATATTACCGGGAGTGGGAATATGTTACCTTTTTGTGACACGAGCCTGTGATAAGATATCTGAAAATTTTACGACAAATTGTTATAGCAGCTAATTCATTAGTTACTACTTTATTACTATGTTATTACTTAGTATTACCAGTTGTGGTAGTAGTAGTTTTTGACTTGAAGGAGTAAGTATATTATAGCGACGACGGGTTAAATGCCTGATCTACTTAAAAAAAAAACAAAGCTTTCTTGCGTAAAAAAAATCCTAATCAATGAAGAGTATGTCACGTCACGGTAGCAAAGCTGGCAGAAGTGGAACTATCAAAAACCTGCTATATCATACTCATCTTAATATAACAGGAAGATAAGTAAAACGAAGAGCGGAAACCGGCAAACTTTAGTTTGGGTCAGAGGAGGTTTACCCTATTCGACATCAATAATGTGAATTCTGAGAGGCTGGCATTAGACACAAGAATTATCTGATCTAGCCCGGGATTAATTAAGTTAAATGCAACAAGTCCGAGTTTACGTTGCTCTCAGAAACGACAGTCCTGCGTTATATTATGAAGTTGTTGAATTAAATAAGGAGATGGCTAAGTTCTGTGATCACTCTAATTTTGCTACGCCCAGTCTAACTACGAATATTTCAACCTGTGAGTATGATCAGTGATAGCCTAATGGTTGAAACTCGACTTCTCAATTGGGGACCCGAGGTTCGAATCCCAGGCACCACTGATTTTTCTAAATATGAAATCTAAATGACCTCTTGAGGTAAACTGCACACCTGAAAGTTCATTAAAAAGAGAGTTCTCAAAGGTGTGAGAATTCTACCAATGCACATTTGGCCAGCGCGCTGGACTATGGCCTAAAAACTCTCTCTTTCTGAGAGAAGACACGTGCCCAGCAGTGGGACAATAATTGGTTAACGATGAGTGTGAACAACAATTCATATCACATCGTTGACAAGTGGCGTAATCGATTGATTGTAAGGTTGAATTTCCTCGCCATATAAATAATGCAATCAATTATCTCTTCACCTTATCCAATTTGAAGGATACGAAACAGGAAGTTTTCACACTGTAATTAAAGGCAAACATACTTTAATAACGATTTCAAAAGAAAACTATGTGCGTGGTCGCCATGTCTATTCCGCTGCTGGGCACAGCTTTATTTCCAGGGAAAGAGGGGTTTAGGCACATCGCACTACATTCAAACGCCTAAGATAAATTATTCGTTTTAAGAACACTCATAAATGCAGGTTTGCAGCATTTGATAATAAATTTCACAGAATTACAGTTACAGGCGTGTGATGAGAGGCTGCGATCTCAATCACTAGACTATTACTGAATCCAAATCAATTAAAATTTTATCGTTAAACACTGGGGTACACAGATTATTTGCCTGATAAATCATAACTCGAAGAGCATATAGCATTGCTATTAATTTAAATTAAACTTAGATTTTACGAACGTCCTATAAATGACGGAAGAACGAGAAAAACACAGCAATCGAACGGTAAAATTAATGTGGAATACGTACCTAAAGATTCGCAGTTCACGTAATAATTGACTAAAATGTAACAAGTCCCCGAGTTTGCTCAGCTCTACAACTGCGCCGCTATTCGGTGATGAATATGAAACTCGATTTGAATTTTCGTACCCACTGATTTACCATCTCACTCTTTATACGCTATGAATTTTGAAGGCGGTTAGGGTAAGCGAATCCTTTATTAATATAACTTTAGGTGTTTGACGTTTTGAATTATTCTTCACCGTTAACCCATTACAAGACTTGTCTCGGTGTCAAGTTTTGAAAACTTTATGGACAACATTTAGATATATACACTCCCGCCATCTTTTACCGTTAAAATAACATCAGTTGTTTTAAGGGTGGTACAAGTTTTCACGGTACGTACTTGCTCTTTTAGTTATTTACCTACTTTGGAATTAATTGGAAAACCTTCAGACTTAAGTTAAAATACTGTTAAGAATTTGCGTAAGTTAAAAAAAAATAAGTAACCAAAAAGTGTGAAACAGTACATGATTTATTTAAATAAAAAACTGAAATATTACTTTTATTAAAACTATTGAAATTTATCAAAATAGTTATTTTATATAGGCACTATAACAATATGTCAAACTGAATCAAATGGACAAATTCAATTGACGAGGCGGTGTTCTCTGTTATTGGAACCTCAGATTGTATGAATGAGCAGGGGTGGAAAACCTTTTCGCGGAATTTGAATCATGCCCCAACAAATATAAGGCTGATGTTAGCGTAGAGTTAATAGGGTTTCCAAATTGAAATGTTTTAGGAGACATTACCATACATCACTTAAAAGAAACAAACTTAAAATATTCCTGTAACCTGTTACACTAATTAATTGAATCCACGACCAATTATCGCAACAGTTTTTTTTAATACACACCTACGGCGTTTCACCGGGTAATAGATGATTTTATTAAAAAGAAAAAAAACTAATCCCGATTGATTTCCCGAAGAACCAACGGAACTAGGCGTACGTCAAGTGAAAAAAGATTTCCTTAGTAAATTGAAATATATATGTAAGTCTATACCATAAGTACAACTTATAGTGACGTCGATTTACAATTAAAAAAAAATCAATAACCATGAAAATTCTGAACTCTGGACTTCATTCACTTACTGAGAAAAATAATTTCGATATGCAACTTCAATTACATTAAAAAATCTATATTAAAAAAATCCTACAGAAACCATGGTAACTCTACAGTTAGGGATGTGCGGAAGCGGCCTAATGACGGCCAGCAGCACAATAGCACGTGGCCCTTGTTATTGGTATCTGTTGACCGCTACGAGCGATTTGTCCAAATGAGATCCGGACCTCTTCGGAGATGCTTTGTTATTTTTTGTGTGTGCTGCATTCGCTTGCGATATATTGGATGTAATTACATTTATTTTTGGTCATCTAGGAATAGAAAACAATTATAGTAACGTTTATATAAGAGAAATATAATAACATTTTTTTACAAATATTACCCTAGTATAACAGAAATATTATATTTGATGATTAAAAGATGAAAGGACTAGTAATATCCACAAATCATGAAAAAATAAACCGTCATAATCCAAATCATTGACTATGATAATAATATAACATACAATCATCGAATAAATATTATAATTAATTATTCTGATTTTAAAAATCGTGTTTAGTACTTATATTTGAAATCCAACGATACTTATAATTCGTCCACATCTTAGAAGCCTTATCTCTCCTTGAGAAGGATTTTCCCCGGCGCAGCTCAAATCTGCGTCTTTGAAATGTGAAATATAATAGTGCTTATGATATCTGAGAGGCGACATTTTACTTCATCTTCTGAGAGTAGTAATCCGTAATATTAGCCTAACACAAGAAAAGAGTAAGAAGAGTATAAAGACTATTATTAGATTTAAAACTTACGGGTTTAAATTCAACATCTTATGTGTTGAAAAACTTATTTCTATTTTAATTTTAAAATATTCGCCTATAAGTATAAATAATTCTATACGAGAGATCATAAATGATTACTTATCCTTGTATCATTTCGATTGTAAAACTAGATAATATTATGAGCAGACCTTCGCATAATTTCATATGACTGACACTTATTAAAAATATTTACATGTTTCTAGACTCCATAAATAAAATCTTTACAAGCAGTATGAAAAGTTTGTACAACAACATAATTAGTTCAATCGTTCATTGAAAGAAATTAATCGTTACTAATTCGGTTAAATTGGGGTTCAGCAATGAGTTGAAAAAAGCAACACACGACCGCGATAATCCGGTACACGGGCGATTAATCTTCGTTGCCACGAGGTGGTCGGGTGAATTTGTGGCGATTTGTCGACCACAATCCTGTGGGACTATCCTACTCGTATGTAGCCACTGGTCAAACGTATTACATTAGAAAAAAATATACTCACGTACTGTAAATGTATGTTACCTAATAGCAGTCCGTTAATAAGAGAAATGCCATTAATATTCATTGAAATAAAAATTGTAATAAAAAACGCTTTCTATACTCATAGCCCCCACATTAGGATTTTCTCCTGTGCCATGCCGTACCATGGACACCCAGAAACGAATACATAAACTCCCGGACCCAAAACAAAACTGAAATGCATCATTCGAACCCGGAACCCACTGTGTGTCAAACCAGTATGGTGGTCGTCAAAGTATAAGTTTTGATAAGAATTCGGGAAATGAGTTTTTCGTTTAATTGTCTATTAATGAATGAGTGGTTACTCATTGCTTTCTACGTACATAACAACAAATCATGTAGGCAACGTTGAATTATTACAATTATCGTGTTGCAATAATGAAACTAGTTAAGAAACTTTTTTACTTCAAATAATGGCAATAATAATATCTGCTATTTCCATTACTCGAATGTTCGTCGCGGGTCATTATAAATAGACGAGGCTAGAGAGGTAAATTGTCGCGAATCCCCGGGGCAATTGTCCCATGATAATCCCTTATCGACTAATCGCATAACAGTTGCTCCAAAATCTGCGCAGATGAATCGCTATTAGCTAGTAATTAATTGATAGAACAGCAATAATCATAAACTCGCAATGCGCTCACTGTTCAAACTGTTTGTAATAGATAATAAGTGATGTTCATTTTACTATTTTTTATTTAACAACTTGCGTTAGATAGACAGACAGAATGATTTACACTAATTTTGTTCTATTTCTAGTTTCTTCTATTGAACTTAGTTACAGTTCAATGTTAGCAATATTATAATGTTGTTTTGCTTTATCTGATAGAGGTCTGCTATTCCATAACAGCGCGTCAATGCAAATATAAAAAAATATAAAATTGGAAAGCTTTAAAGTTTTATATTGCCTGGCCTTGTCGGCCTGGCAGGGCTTGTTTGTATCAATTTTCATCAAGACGAAATATGATAAGATGTACACTTTATTATTTCACACGACTATTTTTAATCATACCAAATTAAATCGACCTAGCTATAGCTACTGAAAAAGGCATAAACTACAAAGTCGCTGTAACATGATAGTTACAACAACTACGCCAATTCGAAAAAAGTAGCAAATACAACCTCTAATCAAGAGGTCAGCCTACATGAGAATCGTAGTTTGATTTCTGATATGATGCCCTCATTAAGGCTACCACATGTCATTTGACACGTTACCGATATATATTATTTGTTCGTAATTTGGTTTGTATTGTTTGTAAAGCTCGCCGGAGCAGGTTATCACGCGAGTCATGCTCCGCCCACCTTAGGGAATCCCCTCATTTAACAGGTTCTAATACTAGTATTCTTTTTATATATGGAATGATGCTAGGATGTCAAAAAATACAAAACACGATTTGAAATGGTCGGTAGTTAGGGTTAGCATACGTTTAGTAAGATATGTTTGATTTCGAAAGTTTTACAGCAATATTCTTTGATAATTTTAATTAAGATCGATAATAAAACAAATTGTCTACATAAACTACATACTTTTCGAAAATTATTAAGTAATAACCTGCAATCTAAATCATCTTTTAGGGAACATTTCCTTAACAAATTAAATAACGAGATATGTCTTTTCTCGCTTCAGATTAATTCGCATGGACGAGTGCGAAGACTCCCTAATGTTTCACTCGCGTTACTGTGACAACTTCTACCTTTTACCAAATTGTATTTTCGTGTTCGGCCGACTTTTCCTTATACTCGTAAATACTGTTATTAAGACAGCGACACCGTGACAGGTGCTAATGTCTGTAGAAGTATCGAACCCGTTTCTAAAATAATATAAAATATACATCGTTGTTTCATACGCTCGACTTGCCTTCCGACTCATGTTTGTATTTCTGTAGTTATTTTAACCTCGAATATAAAAACGGAATTAACACAGGACTGACAGTAACATGTTAGGTACAGCTAGAATAAACATATACGTAAAACTAAAATCATACTACTGTATTTCAAGTTACGGGAAAACAAAGAGATTGTATTCAGTATCGTAAAATAAAACAAAAGAAAAGCGCTTACATCACAAAATGGGGTTCGAATTTCCAAATACATCTAAATGAAAATCGAGCGCAAAGCTCTGGTGTTTTACAGGCTTAGCCGTTACATTGTCGTCACAATAAATACAATTTAGTTACTCCTACTGAACAATTTGAAGCCACATTCAAATAGTATTAAAAGAGCTGTAGTATACGTTCACGGACGGTGTGCGATCGTGACTATTGAGACAAGAACTTTGAAGAATAAATTAGACAAGGGGAATTTCGGAACAGGTATAACTGTTATCTTCATTCGTAATTCTATAGCTGTAAGGACACAATCTTAAAGAGTAATTATTCTTACTCGAAGAAGGCATTATTAAAAATAAGAGCAAAAATATTATTCCAACCTTTTCTTGCGACCGTCTGCCTAATGTGAGATTAGACGGTTCCTAATCCAAAGTGAAACAGCGAAGTAAAATCCATTATTTAGAGTACTACCTTACTTAAAGTAGTGAAGTTGGGTCGACTCGATACCGTCGTGCAATTGTGCGTACCTACAGTTAGAGGAGCATAAAATAGGCTTTACAAGGCAAGAGGCTGGGAGGGTAGGACCGGTACATCATTACGAGGCCCCGCGTCATTTGTTTATTAAACACCCTCCGAGGTGGAACAGAATAATGGCACCGTAGACTTTGTCACGGCCGCTTTCCCTTGAAATTAAATCGTAATGATGATGCGCCTCACTCGCCGCACTGTTCGACTCTCCCGGCCCCCGTTATTAAGTTCCCTGTCGTCTTGAGGTCAAAATGAATAGGTTTTTTTAAAAGCCCGCGTCCTATGCCAGCTGTCATAGATATGAAAAGAATTGGGTTGAGTGGTCCTTACCGTTACGGTGAGTTGCCGAAATGTGTACTGAAAAATAGCGCTCCTATTTGCCGTTCTGTTTTGAACGTCCTGCCGTTAACTTCTAATGATGCTCGTTTTTTGCTCCGCTGCATTGTTCGAAGTATGTTTTGTTGTGGCCGATCGTTATGGTTATGTTCTTATGACCACTCGTAAACTAAACGTATTCGTTTACCAGTAAAGCACCTATAAAGTATGTTGGACGCTGCTACGACCGGAAACTCGCTTACATTTGTAGTGATATTTGTATGTATGTTTGTTAATTTTAATTTGTAATTATCTAAATTATATTGTTTCAACCATTATAAGAATAAAAGTCATTAATCGCGGATAGTGAAAATATTTTGTAACTTAAAATAATAAAAACCTTTAACTTATATCAAATATGAAGTACCTATAAATAAAAAACCTCTATGACGACAACGAAGCTATTTTTTTGCAAGCTATTAAAAAGATCCGAAAATTGTAAATTTTTCGTTTGACAGTACTTTAGTGGAAACAATCAATCATTTCTAGAATTTTATAAAGTTATTTATTTCAAGAACTTTACAATTTGGATCGCAATATTTCTAGTTGCGAAATGTCACATTATAAAATATGTACTTGTATAGGTAATGCATAATCGAACTGCCCACACAATAGTACTCAAGCAATTATGCTTCCTTATATACACAAGGAAAGATTTTAAAATAGGAAAATGAAATTATCAGTAGGCCGGAAAACTTGATACGGCTTCTGTGAAAGAATTTTAATTAAAAAGTTGCTCCAAGTGTGCAAGGGAGAATATGTAATCTCTTGTAAATTAATTCATAATTAGCCTATTACAGCTACCTGGTACACGGTTTTCTCATTTATTTTTATTTTATCTTCGCTTAATATGCTCGATTAAAGCAAAGATTAAACAATTGTTTATATTAAACAATGGTGACGTTTCTTTCTTTTCATTTTTTTGTTTCAAACTGCATACGATTGGTTGTTTTTCTTTTGACTGTATACGATATTCGTATACGTTTCCACTAACATTTTATCAAATATTTTGATTTAAAGTTGTAAATATAATGTAATATAAATGTAAATATGCACTTTTTCTAAACCTACACGCCTACACTACTCAATGTAAAAACATTTTGTGATAGTAATGTTTTTAATTTTTTTTTATGATAATCTGCACGTGGAGAGTTCAGGCAATTGCTAGTTGATAATAAATTAAATAGAAATAAATTTTAGTTAAGCAAAATGGAATAAAGTGATTTGACAACTAATAAACTATATCTTGTCTCATAACAGTCACAATAAATATAACGTTAAAGAGTTTACAGGCGTCAAGAACAAAAACTTCCTTCTTAAAAATAAGTGTTAATAGCTACAGGGAAGTTTCAACAAAATGACCAATACATTAACTTGGAGTGGACGTAAACCACCTGGATTGTACGTTAAGGCACTTTTGATGCCGAAGAACAGTGGATCCATTAATTTTTAAATCTTTAACGAGGTTCCTTAACGATACTTTTGCTCGCAGAATAAGTATAAAAATGGAAGTCTTTCGGGTATTTTTGCTGTAAAAATATACGGCAGTACAAAGGTATTTCGTATTCAATTAACCGACGACACTTAAATGTTTACGTCGAGGTTTCGCTTTTCAAATTATATTAATACTTTCGACGGGAAAAGTAACATTAAAATCTGTAATTTTAATGAAAAATGGAAAAGTTCATATTTTTTACTCTTTTAAAATATTATAAACTTGTTGGATAATTGGTTTGTTAACTGCTTACGTAGCCATTTCGGATTAACGAGTATAGTCACTTACTTAAGGGTACGATCGGGATCTTATGAAAATATTAAAACTTTGGGTTTAAATTACTATTCGGTATGCGTTTGGTTACATATTTATGAGTACTTTTCATTGATGATTGTGATATATGTATGTGCAAATAGTGAGGGTAAGTAATTCGTTTATCAAACCGTATATGATATTTATGTAAGTACTAATGACTGTCGTGTCGACCTAAATTAGCACTATTGTATGACTTTCTCTGGCAGACTTAAGATTTTAATCTATGTTCTCTACATCAAACACTTCCAACAAAATTATTTATCGTCCGCAATTATTAACTCATAGCAACAAATATAATCCTATTCGATATAACGAAAGCAATCGGGATCACGTATACGAAGACAACTAAATTATAAAAAGTACAATCTATAGCTAGGCAACGTACGCAAACGGCTGAACAGATTGGCGGAGCGGGAAGCAACCTGCAAGTCGAAGTACACACATAAATCCACAACATATCCTCTCTCGGGTACCAGTGTGGAGTAATTTGTGAACACAAGCTTGCTCGGCGTCGCGAACATTAACTATTAAATTCGTTGCATATTAAACTACCGACTCAGTACCTAATCTGGTATCAACCTGCACGCGTTATCCTTTTTGAGAAAGGTTTCCATTTCTTGAACGGCAATAGCTTTTAGTTGTGACTATACTTATATCTGAGATAGTCCTCATATGTTGCAGCTTTGTATATCATTACTAATATATATGACTGAACCATAGCTGACACATAGCTACTGCTACTGCGCACTCGTAATATGTTCTTTCACTATTATTTAAAACTGTCTTTTAATTTTAATAAGGGAAATAAATAATTAGATTGATAAACAGAAGTCATCTACTGCCGATTAACTTAATATAATAACATTAATATGCTGTATCGTAATATGCAAAATATAATTGAGTGACAACGTATTAAATTATACGGATTGTTGATATAAAATAATTACGTTTATTACAAACAAGGAAGCGACGGGTGTTTGGTATTTAACATGAACGTTGGTTTCTTCAATAAAAATACCTAAATACTACTGTGGAATTTATATTCTGTTAGTACAAAAACATCTACAGAGTTATATACTTAACATTATATTTAAATTTAATTATGCGTATTCATTACAAATGTAATATTCCACTGATGAATAGCTGTATCGTAATATTTGTACAAAATCCCTCTTAATTATAAGATGCTTGCTACACAGTTAGGGGACATTTCATGCATGTAGAGGCAATGTGAAAAAAATTACAAAATTATTTTTTTATTGCTTTGTATTTTGCCTTGTGGCTTGATAAATGCAGTAGAAATCCCATATTAATATACTTTTCTTTGATATTATATATGATAGTTGTCCAAAGACAAAAAAACGACAACGAAACACGCAATGCAGGGTTCTGTAACTAATTTAACATTAATTTAACAGACAGCAAGTTCGGTACTATATAACTTATATAGGATTATATAAACATTATTATTTTAATATTTAAGCACTTCAAAACTTTTATATTATTAGAGTTTTTGTTTTTTTTAAATAAACGATATGACAGAAGTTATGAGAAGGGGCTAAATGTGTTTAATAACAAAAATAAATAATGTTAGCAAAGTCTTTAATAAAATGCGTGTTGAACACAAAAATAAGCATAATATGTTTTGAACTTGTAAGTAAATGCATTTGCAAATAAATCCAACAGACATGTCTCGTAATCATTAGTAGATCTTAATGAGTAGCAATCAGCATCGCTACATCTGCAATCACAAATCTATTAGTATTTTCTTAATCGCTGCCGCGAGCAGATATATTGCTGGGATATTACACGCAAATTGGATCTTATACTTAATTTTATTTACGAGCGACATAACCCATTTGAGAATTAATTTTTTAGAAACACGTCGTTCTTTTAGTATTCCTTTATAAATATGTGTGCAAAAGTGTGAACTTAGGCCGTACTACATAGTATTTCTATAATTAAAGCAGTGTTAGGTTAATGTCTTCTGGATTGTTGTTTCAACTTAATTTACAGAATCAATTTGTGACCTCCCTCAGGTATAAATATACTAAGGATTCCTATTAAATATTATATTATATATTTTTTGTATTATACTACTTTATAAAATATGTATAGTGCTTGGCCATATGTAAGTATAGCGCTTTAGTATACACAATAAGACCCTACATAATTCAACTACCTTTAGAAATATAACTATTAGCCATACAGGGTGTGTTAACTAACCCTTATACACGTGTTAATATGTACGAGTAAGTTACGGTCCTACAGTAATAATTGATACTGTTACAATTGTGTCACATACATAATTAATGACAAGTGAGCTAATTCACACATGGGTATAATAAGCTACGCGTACATATAACATATTATTCTCGGACACCGTAAGACTAATCGGATAATAGTAAATAATCGGATCTAAATAGATAAAGAAAGCAAGATATATTCGTATGGAAACACTCACTCGGAGTGTTCTACTGAAAGTCCATCTACTATTAAGATGACCTTGCCTAGCGAAATTTGTAACCTCCGCAAAGCAACATCGAATAGCTTAAAAATAATAAAAAGTTAGAGGACCTTATTAGTTACTTCTAAGTAAAGCAATAATGCAAAAAGTTCTAGGAGTAAATGCAAAACAAGCATTGTTTGATGGGAGAGGTACTAACACTACATCTATTTCTAGCTTGAAGCAGTTCTTGCGCTTTGGTCGAAAGATGTGGTTGCCGGCTCACTTTCATACAGTGATGATCTTAGTGCTCAGAAGTAATGAATAGGTTTTAAATTGTTTACAGAAGTCTATTAGCGGCAGTGACCACAAAGATGGTGAACTGCCTGCTTGTATAGTAGTTTAATCATATGAAAAATTATGAAACAAATGTGACGAAGTAATATGGATACAATGAAAGTACGAAGAAACTGCCGTTTTCTTTAAGGAATTTGAAATACTTTTTTTAGAATGACAAAAAGAAATTTTATCAAGATTTATAACCCTTTTTGACTTACTTCATTATTACCTCCTAAATTGAAGCCTGAAATTCATAACGGGTTTTAGGTTTACCTTTATCACTATTCTTAGAAAAGGCAACGTGTATTTCGCAGGATGACAAGGCACTATGCGTTTGACTCGTTAATTTGTTTCTTGATAAATGCCCCTACTCTTTAATGTTTCCAGCCATTTCTATGCGGCTGCCTTAAATGAGGCAAGATGCTTACGCTCCAAATATATTCGCAAGATGGCATGGTAAAGGCGATAATAAATTAAAATTTACTATAACTAGCTAATATTAAAAATATAAATTCAAAGTGTTCACTTACTATACACAAGTCTGATTCCGAGTTACGTATGCGTAGTCTTATAATTTTTATAACTTTCGTAACACTTTGTTTTCCTACAATACATTGAATGTTTCAAATATGGACACTATAAAACTGTAAGTGATGAGACAGGCACTAGGAAACGCGTAACGGTATCGTAATATTTGTAATAAACAATTTCCCATGGTGAATATTCTACATACGTCGAGAACTACTTTTCCCATCGAGTGCGGCGCACTGCGGCCGTGGCAATGCACTTTCGCTGACCCCTCGGAGGAGGGAGCTCCCACGCAACCTGTCTCTCTCACTCTGCCTGCTATCCCTATAACTTATCCCACTCGCACGCGGTTGCGCTTGCGCTTCCCGGTTAGCGAGGTAATAACATTCTACGACGCGGTACGTCGCCGGAGTGGAACGGGTTCTGTCGATGACTTGGGCGATTACTTGTATGAGAAACAATGGTTGCCACGGTTAAATTTAACCGCCCGCCTTTACAATTACTCAAGGAATTCAATCTGACTCATAAATAGGAATAAAAATGTCTATTTGGTAAAATATATGATTCGATAAAAACCGCGAGACCAGTTCTCCTGTAACAATGCAAGCTTATTAACCGACTTCCAAAAAGGAGGAGGTTTTCAATTCGTCTGTATTTTTTTTTCTTAACTGCTTAAACGCTCAAAACAAAACAGCTTCTCGTATATAATTTTATTTGACTATAATTTATTTTTGAAAATTTACAATTAAAAACTACAACTACAACTATCCGTGTAAAAGATCACAATGATATTTATGTCCCATAAACGAAATAAAAAATTACAAAGTGTAAATTTGTAT
The DNA here is from genome assembly GCA_018249875.1 of Cecropterus toxeus. Taxonomy (NCBI): domain Eukaryota; kingdom Metazoa; phylum Arthropoda; class Insecta; order Lepidoptera; family Hesperiidae; genus Cecropterus; species Cecropterus toxeus. Next base: position 11,785 of record DWNE01000705.1, on the reverse strand, counting down.
TGAATATTTTCTGAATAAAATTGTTAGGAAAATTTTCAAACGGCAACAAAAGACACTGAGATAGACAGTTTAATACATGTAGGTATAATTTACACTTAGATAACTTTATAATATAGTAGCAGCGTGAAGTATGCTTATAATTTTAATAAATCTTTATTAGTACATATTATTTTGTACTAATGAAAAAGTACTATTGTGCAGATGTGCGCCGAAACAGCTCATGAACGTTAACTCGGTGAAAGCGCGGCGCCAACAATCTCGTGCTTGCATTGTATCCGCAATATAGCACACTTAACAGGGAATGCTTTAGAACGAAACACTCATAAATCTATTTGCTGAACTAGAATAACTTTCTTGGTGAGGGGAACGTGAAGACGGTCGCTTTTGCTAACGCCCCATATTGCTACACTATCTCGTAGCTTTCAGGTGAATGATTTTCTTGCATATTTACGTAACTTATTCCAGGCGACAAATGTTCGCATCTGTGCACATCTTGAATCTAGGGAAACTCATCTCATGATTTAGCACGGCGTAACTGAACCGTATACTGGCAGGGCATGGATTACCCGTGGGTAACTACGATTCCAGTGTAATTTGAAAGCTTGATACCGAGTGCGCAATTGAGCTACACGGATATTTCGACTCTAACAATCAAATATTTAGGGCGACATTCGTTAAGATCACTCTCAGGAGAACCGCGTCCTAGACTTGCGAGCATATCGCTAACCTCGCTGTAAAGGGTTTCAAACTGACGTGCCCCACGTTGTATTTTGAAGCATAACGCTGCGGGTTTGAGTGCATAGTTGATTGCGCAGCCGATGTCCGTACGAGGCGATGTGACTAGCGGCATTCCATCGCACAATGAGTAATTTAAAAATTCAAAAACTCGTCGACGCTTCGCGTATGAGCTCGAGAGGTGAGGCGATCCTTCGGAGAGCCGCTCCGCAATTTAGACAGTTATCTGCTTACCTTTCCTACAATGTGCTTACGGGAAAAACAATCTACGCGGTCGGATAACTGAGGACAAATAACAGCTAATATAAATGTTCCCAAACCTCGACTGCAGTCGAGGTTGAAGGACTTGATTGAAATTGTTAATACAAATAGGGTCGAGGGAGCGGTTACATTCATTTGTAATTCAACGTACATCGGAACGAGAGTATAGCTCGTGTGTAGGAGCTATCGAAAAGATTCTTGAATCTAATATCAATTACGAAGGAAGAGAAGGAATGTAATTCGTGCAAGCGGTCCGCGTGCTCGTTGCTAATTGATAAACATGCAGCGAACTAACGCGCGATCGTTCAGTCCTCCACTATTTTTAAATGAAATTCTTTTGATTCATATATTCTGAAGTATAATTAGACACAGCTGAGCAATACCCCGCATCAGTTTTGGAATTCCGAAATAGGAATTTGATTGCAATTTTATTATTCAGCTGTATTCAACGCGTATGTGCCGTGTTGATAGTGAAGCACGTCAGTCAAATGAATTTATGCATACTCAAACGTACTCCGTTACTCATATTCAATTTGATGCGTTTGATAAAAAGACATACCCGGGATTTCAGATTTATTTGCATGAAAGGGAAAAATATTTTTGCTTTAATATCGAATGAAATAAACAATATAAACGATGTTTTTATTACTAAGTTCTAGATATTCTTAAGTTTAGAGCACCTACTGAAACTTTTCGCCCCTCAACAGGAGATTTGTAATCCAGTACTTTGTGTTGTGTTGGTTTGCAATAAGGAATAAGCAAATAAATAAACGATATTGTGTTGCTTTAAAATTTGAATTATAACTTTTGCTTAACACTTTTCAACCATAAGTTTGAAAGCTACTTAAATCAGTGTTACTTGGAGTTTGGTGCAATAAAGAAGAAGCATGTGAGAGCGAGATAAAAAGCTAATTACGGCTTTTTGTTTGGAGTCGGAGCGTGAACAGCGGTGAGTGGAGTGGCGCTAAGGGCCGATGCACCAGACTTGATGCACATATTACGAGTACACAACCTGCCTGCCTATTGTTTTATTGACGACAGATACAACGATAGACTTATGCCGTATACAGATAAATCAACTGTTTTTATTTAGTACTTATAAGTAATAGAAACGTAATGCTTATACTAAATTTCTATTACTTTAGTGTATCAAAAATTAATTACCGTAGACTTTAATTTTACTTTTCATCATCGCTGTGATTGTTTTACTAAGAAAATCTTGTTGAATATCTTACATTTGTCCGAGGATGGGATTCTTTTTAGTTTAATTACAAGAAAAGATAGGTTTTAAAATATTAAAAGAGACATAATTTTATTCTTAATGTAATTTAATGAAATAATCAGTGCCAGGTCTGTTGATTCTTCTCGAAGTTATTCCTGTATGCACTTACTAATTAGGGAAAAGTACGAAGGACTCTGATTTAAGTGTTAATTTACATTACATTAGCTCTTTTCTTTGATTAATCCTTCATTTAGATTTTGTTTTCCAAAAAGGAAATACTTGTTCTATAAAATGTTTAAGAATAATGGTGTTATTTATTTAAAAATATAATATTTAGTGAAAAAAATAACGAATTACAAAACGTGATTTTCTTGTAATTCATTGATATTAAAGACTCAAATAAATGCATAGGGGTGTATCGAACGTGGTCTATTTTGTAATTTATTGATTTTTACTACGAAAAATTTTAAAGGACGATAGTAGGGATAAGGAGTGGTCAAAAATAATTGTAATTTATTGATTATCATTTACAATATTTTTAAAGGCTCAGGTGAAAGAACGTGGACTTTACCAAGACCCATAATTAACCCGTTAATATGAAGACCCATAGGGTATCCATGAATATAGCCATTCTAATAACCTACATATTTCTGAAATTGACTCACCGTTTCGGCTGTGTAGCGACCGGCGCTGCACTCTAGTAGTGAAGATTCACTCACCTGAAAAGACAAAACGATTATTGCACAGAGTTCATAATTGAAACGGTTTAAAGATTTCCTCATGTTATCGGAGGAAATTGCACAGAAAAGGGTGACTATGCATTAACATACAAAGTGAGGTAGAGTTGAAATGCATTCTACTTTTTCAGTATGTTTAGTATTACATCACGTATAAAAACTACTTCACGCTTACTCCGCTAAACACACTATAACAAAGACACACTATAATGCATATCGTGATGTTCACAGCACATTTATAAACTTTAACCTACATAAATACGAACGGTATACAGCATGTACCTAAATGGACCTGACAAGGCTGTTTTACCCGATCGATAACGAGGAAAGAAATTAAAGATGCTAAAACTTACTTTGACTCCTAGAAACGTAGCAGAAACATTTGACTTGAGTAGCTAATATTTTTACCGTTAAGAACACAGACAGTTCTTGCGTCTCGATAGAAAGAGGGTAGATGCCGGGTGAATTATATATGCCGCCACCATCGTAGTCTTCAGAGTATGTACGTACTTCAGAGTACGTACAGGGTGTCTAAATGTAGCCAATTACAGATTTAATTGGCAACATTTAGAAACCCTGTTCTATACGAAGATAGTTACAGATGATTGGCGATAGGCGATGATGGGCGATAGCTACCAGTGTCACCACTTACCATCAGACATACAACATGATAATTGAATCGATCCATCTGCTGTTAAATTTCCTAAGGGATCAATGTATCTGTGATCGACTCAAAGTCCAAGTTCGTATATAAATTGGTTTCTTCTTTATAAGTATGTATCCATAAAAATAGTTATGTAGAAAAGACGACGAACATGTACAGAGAAATGGTGTTTGTTCAAATTGACGACTTAAAGGCCGCATAAATATTAATTCGGTAAGTAAACATATCCACGTTTATCAACGTGGAAATTACGTATTTATAAACGTGGAAATTTTCTGATTGTTCCTGGATTTTTTTAAATATTTTTAAAGCAACACTTAAAAATCAAAATCTGCACTACAAGCACAGGTAGAACAAATAAAGTATGACCTACAAAATAATTTGGGACACGGTTCAGACGAGTAGAGCTTGCCCCAATCCGAGATAACTTCGTTACGGAAGCGAATCACTAAACGGTCGAGGCCACGAATGGACGTAACCTGCGAGGAGCGGTTAGTCATGCAAATATCACGATTCGCTTCCAATTCGCTTTTTTGTTTATCGCTTATACGACAAGCGATATAAAGTACACGGTAAAATGATGTATGCGGATGGGTTTTTATTTATTATATTTTTCTTCCTGCAAGCCTTTAGTAGTAACGTGTTTAGGGCGCACATGTTGTGATATAAATGAATTTATGACGACTTTAGGTGGAACTCCAATTTTAACAACAGACTTAATTTACAATATACATTTCTATAGAACGCGGTCCCGTTTCGACCATGTCGGACTGCATGATTATTGTGTAATAACAAAAAATCGTTTCTGGACATAAAAGTAATGTGAGGAAAACGAATATATGAGAATTAATGAGTAGATGTTGGTTAAATTTAGTCACCCTCTTCAGTAGCCTCGGAAAGAGGAGTTTTACTTCTTTAGGTTGTCGTCATATATTATATCAAAATATTTTGTAGCTAATATAAAATAAACATTCACTGTACACTGAATAAACACCAGCATACATATAAATAAGTATGAAATATATAAATAAAAAACTTTTAGAAGAAATATGCCGTTGAAACTAACTGAACTAAAAAACAAATCGTGAGCGGAGTGCTTCAAGTCAATTATCGTAAATATTTACTGAAAAATTATCTGTAAAAGTATAATCATAAAATATGTCAAAAAGCACTCCACACGAGTTTTTTCTGTCTTACACACTTTTTTTTCACTTTTAGAAAAACTTTAAACTTTTTGCTTTTTTAGTTGAGCTTGTTACAAAAACGTGTTTTTTTAATTTCTTAAATAATGCTTACTTTCTACTTTTTACTAGATTTATTAATCATTAATCCAAAAAAAATCTGATCAAGATAATCGGACAAAATGAAATTATTGCCTGGTCCTTGATAAGTGTGCGAGTTTTAATTCAATTTGACTTTTCAGAGTGGGTAGAAGTCACGTTCAAATATGACATATAGCTACTTATGTAGTTATATACGTACAAAGACTACCAAGGCGTGTTCTAAAAAGTTTCATTAATGTAATAGGTTTTTTTTAATAATTATTGAAATCGGCTCTTGTGGTTTGCTTTGTCATTTGGTTGGTGAACTTTTTATGGATTCCAGTGACTATCATCAATACTAACGCTAAAGCAAGAAAAATGAACGATCAGAACATTTTTAGATATGCATTTGTCTGACATGATTTTTTTAACCAGTTAAACTTTTGCCCCTCTTGTATTTAGGTAATCTTTAACTCTTTGTTGCGTTAATATACTTTTCTTACGATGTTTATTCCGTTTCATATTTGTTTTTTACTTATAATAGCCATTGTCTATGATATAACAACGCCTGTGTTATTTTATTTAATAATTAACTAATAAATAACTTCAAAACGTTTCACTAATAAATCTAGTTTCGGTCACGGGCTATTCGAGTTGGTTCAATCTCGACTAAATTCGTTATGAAGGTGAATCACTAAATGTTCCTATTGTAGCCACAGCGTGTTGCTAGCCATGGAATGGTTAATCATGCAAATAGATGGAGTTTTGGGCTAACATCGCGTTTATACATAAATATAAATAGAGTTAAAATAACATCTCCCTTTTTGTTAATACAGTTTATATTGATATCCATTTTATACAATAGATGATACATTTATTCTTACAAAATCGACCACGAAACTCTTTTGAACATTTTTCGAAATTCTTGCAGTTTGACTTTAGTCATCAAAACAGGAATAAAAAACCAAAATAAGAAAATGCATTCTGTATATTCGAATATTTGCGGTATACGAATGGACGGAGGGAAGGGCGAACGAACGAGTGAACTGACGGCTTAATGAAGAAATATATATATTTTTCTATTTATTAAATATTAAACTATAAGCGAAATAAAACAAAATTTAATTCTTAAATATTACTATAAATGAAAAAGTTATGGGACTTTGAAGTTGCGTTCACAAGAACAATTTCGCTTCATACCGTAAATCAGCGTATGACGTCACGTCGCCCGATAGTAACAACTCTGTGCGATAGTATCTACTGATAAGTTCGTGGTTAAGCATAGCTTGCATCTTACGAGTCGCTTTTTGTTTATTACACGATGGAGGACATTAAAAAAATCTCCTGTAAATATTGTATTGTTTAAAAAAATATTTAGGCTACCAAGTGATATAAAGAAAAACTAAACTACATATATGCCAATAAAGTCAATGTTCATACGTAAATAACCGCAAATCAGCGTACGTAAATGACCACCCGAGAGTACTACTAGCACGTCTAATATTTAATACAGGTTTCCCAAGAAACGCAAAAGCGGTATCTAAAGAAACGATTTTTTTATGGCTTCGGATAGCATTAGAAATTATGAACCTTATGATCTAAGCTAAATGAAGGGCAGAATTTGTGATGCGGCGATTCCTAGTAGGGCGGCGTGACGTCGAGCCGAGCGTAAGTCCACAGGCGTTGCGAAAATATGTAGTTATAAATAATGAGTTATGCAGTAATTTATTGATGGATTTAATTTTATTCCGATATATTTTAGTTTTGACCAATATTTTAATTATAATACGTTAAATATAATAATACCAATATCGTGAAACTTTTCATTAGGTTACAGAACCCAGGAAATATTCTATTAAATGATAAAACGCAATTAAAGCGCTGATACGAGTTGTATGTGAGTACTACTGAGTGTACAATATATATAAAAAAAATTGTCTGTTCAGATAACAATGTTAATAGCAACATAAAGCCATGCTATGAATTATCACAATGCAGTTTCAGAACTCAATCTAGTTTCGACATGAGCCGTTTGAGAGCCTCAATGTCAGTCAAATGCGTTATGAAGTCGAATCACGTTAGTAGGTATACATGTCTAATGTTCACACCCATAAACCTCGATTGGCTAACTGCATAAATAAAGGATTGATTAATTATAAGTATAACCTTCTTCTTTTTGAAGTCGGTTAAACACATTACGTAAAAATATCATTGTGTATACACAATGATATTTTTACGTAATGTATGTAGTGAGAAAAATGGAAATTTAGACGATTTTTGTTGTAAACACTAAACTGAATACAATCCTGCCGTCGATAAAAGTTAATAAAAAAATAATTGATGCATTGCATTACCTCAGAGGGCCAAGTTTCCAGCTTAGCACCTATTAGTTGAAGAAATAATTGACACTGAATAATTGACACTAGAACAAAATAATTATAAAAAAGTAGATATCATTTTTAACCATATTCAGATTTTATATTGATACATTATAAGTACCTAGATAATCGAACTTTGCTTAGTATTTTATTTCGGGTACATCATTTTTTTACGATAATAAATATATATGGGGTTACTTTTCTAATGTAATTACTACAGTTTTTTTACATAGATACGAATTAGACGTTGCGATAGAGGGATCCAAATAACCGTTTTTCTCACAAACAAAGGATTTTTTGAAAAAGGGAAAAGTATTCGAACTGAAGACATCTCGACTCGAACTAGGGTGTTCCGGTTTACTGGACTGCCTGATTACCCACCTGAGCTATGTATTTTGTAGACGATGGCGAAATTTACTTTCGAATTCTAATGATAATTCCTCGAAAGATATCTAGGTCACGTATAGCCATGTGTAATACTTTTTCAGAATCCCAATTAAATGCGCCATAACTTGTAATACAGGGTCACTTTTCGGTAGAGTATTTTTTTTCGCAGTGGGGTCTGAAGTAAATAAAAGTTCTGATTTGAGTTTTGTTTTCCTTAAACTTGATATTGTCTTCAACCCACCCAATAAACAACCATAAATAGCATGTGTAACACAAGGACTCATCAGTAACCATCGAGTGAAAATTATAAAAAAAATACAGAATGTCGTATTTTCGAATTTTAATGAGAATTAGTTAAAGAAGTTAATTTTCTCATAAAAACACAAAATAAATTATAACTTTGCAGGCGTTGAGCTTAAGGATCTCCCGTAGAACATTTTTTTGCAACTGATGACCCCATCTAACCTCTGGTTGCGTTTGATCCACGACTTTTGGCCATCCTGTATGGGATTATACCGAGTACTCGGTTATTCAAAATATGCTTTTTATACACATTTCACTGTAAAATCCATCCATATTTTTTAAAATTATATTTGACGTTCTTTTCGTTTTCTAAAGATTAATTAGCAGACGATTGCAACACTGGTAGTCATAACATTTTAAGGTAGAACAATGTTTTGATGAAATATTAAATAACAACTAAATATATCATAGCAATAGGTATTTATTGCTATGATATATTTAGTTTTAAGTTTGCAAAGGAATCGAACCTGGGTTTATGTGCGTGTAGATTTAAATTATGGCAGTTATAACCACGCGTGTCGTTTATTTACGTTACAATGTTATTGTATTTCAAATCAAAGTAGGTACTTTATGATTTTACAGTGTATCTCCAACAATTCTGTTGACATACTTTACCTTTCGTCAAAAGGCAGTCATTTAGTAAGTGAAATTTCCCTAAAAGTGTGTACGAAAATTTCGGAACAGTAATGTAAACATTTTTGCTCCGTGAAAGTGATACGGGACAAATGACGCCCGTGTCGGAGCACGTCAAGCGTGATCGCTCACCGAGTATCATGCCGTCTACGTATATGTGAAACAGTGACATTTTTAATTTAAACACAGCTTAACGTTTACTTATTAGCATTAGAAATATAGGCTTACATTCTATGACGCCTGTCTAAACCACAATCATAACCATAATCATCTATTGATAACTACAAAAATATCAGATCAAAAACTGCTACATATTTGATTCTCTGTCTGACTGAAAATCTAACACGAGATACACACATACATGTCACATCATTATGGTGGTCACCACTCGGATAGGTAAATTTTTACTAATTAAATTGTTTTACTACGAAGATGACAATTTGCATCTGTTACAAAAGTTTATTAATTGAACAACTGTTAAAAATGGAAACCATTTTTAAAAATATATATTTCTTAACATACACTATCATCATCATGTTCTCGAACCGCAAAGCTACACCATTACATTAGACACATTGTGTGCCTTAATAGGGGCATAACTTCGTTGCCTGTTTCACTTCGAGTTTGGGAGCTTCTGACAACGCATCTTCCTCAGTATTGTTTAAAGTTTATTAAGTTTTGAACATCGCACGACGTGAGCCGACGGCAAACAGATAATGAGCCGAACATAGGTGGTACTTCGGCAACGTTTTCAGCTTTTATTTACGAGTATTTACGAGAATACCTGTTTTCCTTGTTCTGTTACGGTAAATTAATTAGATAATTAATGTTCTTAGATCTTTGGGAGCATGTTACGCGGAAAGTCGGATTGTTAATTTCGTAAGAGCGTGTTTATGCAGTCATACACATATAATATAGAGATATACTCATATACATATAATATAGAGAGTACTCGACGTGAAAACTTTTTAATAAATTATTATTATTTATTTCATATTAAAATATTATAAAAATACTTTTCGTTATATCTTGAAGGTGGCACAATGAAAATGTGTATCTAATGCCAGATTACGACGGCATCTCGTAACAATGTCAATCTTCTCCTGAGGACTAAATTAGCATTACATGATAATTAGTGTTATCTTCGTTCTATTTTGGTGTTAATTATGTTAGTGGTAAATAAATTAATAAACACCGCCTCAGAGAGACCAGTACCTATGTGCAATCAAACAAACGTAGGGTTTGTTTGATTGCACATAGGTACTGGTACAAACAATTTTTACACAACTTGCAATAGCAAGCTTTGCTGACAGAATACAGAATGAGATCCAGCGATGATCGCCTCGATTTATTTTAATTATCATACAAGTATATTATAACGCAAGTTTATGCTACTGGTAAACATTATTTATTTGCAACTTTATACAATGTACACGAAACTTGAAAGCTATTTTCAACACTGCATGTCAGCCTGGAGGGATTGGAGCGAAATATCAAAACTGCTACCATAGAGGCTTTTTATGTATAAAGTACATGCATAGATTTGGAGAAATAACTTTAAGATATAAGATGCATGAACATTGTAAGTTTACGAATGAATCAATGCCACTCCTCATACGAAAATAATTATTAACCCAAAAAAATGTCCTAACCTTAAAAACTTGAACGTATGTACCGTGAAATCGTAATGAATAATATATATTAAGATAATATTTCTATGATACTTCCAAAACCCGAAACACCTAGTTTAAATTTAGATTAGCATATTGCATTTAATTAAGTAATTAGGTATGTAGGAAAATTCCTACATAACTTGAGATTGGTTGTAAGCTCTTGCCGAAACAGTATTTGACAAACCCACACATGAAGAAACTTATTATGACATACCGATGTCAACTGCCCTTACATTGTTTCACTACGAAGAATGTCGCTCGATTTCATTAGTTCCGACAAAACATCCGCGAATGAGTTGTTCTTGTAAGTAAGGATTAGTTTTGCGTCCTGCTAGTCCACATTCCAAGGGTACACAAAACGTTCTGTGAAGTGTTCGAGTGTACTCGATGTTAGAACCCCAATGTTTGCCTTTGATCACGGATTACTTGGCGGCTTTACTCGTAAATTTTTCGAATCATTCCACTTCCCTCTTACGACTTATTTGACCACTTGTTTTCCTTAAATATCTTTATATCCAGCGATCTTCATTTAACGGTCAATACATATACCGCAGAAAATCCAACGTAATTTTTGATTCAAGATTTACGACATCCAAAAATGTTTAGTGCGTAAAAGAACGCGAAAGGCTTTTAGACAAATTACCTTTTATTAGCCGCGCTTCTTAAACTTTTCGTATAACCGAATCGTAACCCAAAATATAGGTAGAGAACATTTTTATGCCCTTTAATTCAGATGGAAATCTCCAATACATTATTTCACCCTCAGATAATGCAATACATTTTTTAAATTGTGCCATAAATACTATGAGAAATCTGTTTGAACGCCGGGAAAATTTTAATAAAGCAACTTTTTCTACATCATAAATTACTATTTTAAAAAATGTACACATGTATATGAGTAAATTTTTGTGTACATCAGATTTTGTACAGATGAGTGAGTTTGTATATAATATACATATACACACACACAATATATGTATATCGGAATGTCAGAAACGATTATTACAACTTAATGATCATCTCTGATTTTCCGCAATAAGTTTGAATTGGTAAAAATATGCTGTGATTTCCATGAAGTAAGATAGCACAGAAACCACAAATTTACCAGAGCAAGCGTGTAAGAAGCTAGGAAAATATAAACATCCAGGTCCACAATAAACAAATAAAACCGTCTCGAGCGAAGAATCGGGGAAATAAATACCAAAATAGATCTGAAACGAAAGCAAGTTGAAATTGAGCGTTGCACTGGGTTCAGCATAGACACACGCACGATAAAATAACTACATAGACATAAAAAGCGGATAGTAGATACTGCATATTATTGTAAGCTAAGTATTGTAATTAACTATATATTTCATGATCTAGTCTTTTTAGTCTATTTTCTCCATAATTCAGTATGTGTTCATGATATTTATACCACTACAAAGTAGTTCGACCGGGGAAGTACCACCATCACTCCTATTTCTAGCGTGAAGCAGTTCTTGCGTTTCGGTGGAAGGGTGTGGTTGCCGGCTCACTTTTATATGAGGC